>JAOXOE010079183.1:0-27860 GCA_028565055.1 Phoeniculus purpureus
GTGTCAATCAGCACCCCCAGATCCCTTTCTGTTTGGCTGCTCTCCAGCCACTCCGACCCCAGCCTGTAGCTCTGCATTATGTCTATAATGGCCATAAACCCTTTGAGAGGGAAGGAACAAAGTGTGTCATTGGGGTTTCCTTTATTTAAAGAATCGCAGAATCACAGAACATTAGGGATTGGAAGTGACCTTGACAGATTATCCAGTCTAAATACCCTCCCACAGCAGGATCCCCTAGATCCACTCGCACAGGAACATGTCCAGGTGGGTTTTAAACCTTTACAGAGAAGAAGACTCCACAACCCCCTGGGCAGCCCCTTCCAGTGCTCTGGCACTCTCACTGGGAAGGAAGAAGGTTCTTTTCATACTGATGTGGAACCTCCTCTGTTCCAGTACCCCTTGTCCTATCATTGGGTGACTCTGAGCAGAGCCTGGCTCCATCCTCCTGACACCTGCCCTTCATGTATTGATCAACATTCATGGGGTCACCCCTCAGGCTCGTTTTTTCCAAGCGCAAGAGACCCAGCTGCCTCAGCCTTTCCTCATTAGGGAGATGCTCCATTCCCTTCCTCATTTTTGTGGCTCTGTACTGGACTCTGTCCAGCAGCTCTGTGTCCTTCTGGAAGTGAGTGGCTCAGAACTGGACACAAGATTCCAGATGTGGTCTCACCAGGACTCAGTATAGGGGGAGGAGAAACTGTTTGGCTTGGAAGGGACCTTTGAAGGTCATAAAGTTCTGTGTTGTGTCAGTGTATACAGAGGGAGAAGATGAAAAGATACATGGCGTGTAGATCTGGAGGGGTTTAAACAACCTATGGACCTGGTAGTTAGGTACATGGTTTAGGGCTGGATTGAAGACTGGCCTTGAGGAACTTAAAGGTTATTTCCAAACAAAGAGAATCAGTGATTTGGGCTAAAATATGGGTCAAACATTTGTATTGAATAGAATTATGGAGTCTCCTTCTTTGGAGAAGTTTAAAACTCACCTGGACATGTTCCTGTGCGACTGGATCTGGGAGATCCTGCTGTGACAGAGGGATTTGCCTGGATGATCTTTCAAGATCTCTTCCAATCCCTAATGTTCTGTGATTCTGTGATTCTGTGAAAGAGATTCTGAATTCAACCTCCCCACAGCCCCCTGCTCTGCTGCACTGGGTGGGTTTAATGTTCAGCCTGAGAGACAAAGGAAGATTATCCTTACAGGTCCATACATCACTGCTGCCTGGGAGACAAATACAGCAGGAAACACTGACTCCAAAAGTGCTGCTGGAACTGCCAGCAGACAGCATAGAAGTGAAACAGAAGCTAAAAGCCATGGGTTTTGCTCAGGCAGAGGAAGGATTCCCAGCTTGGCACTTGTTCTACAGCCTTAGCTGTCCCCAAAGAGCAGTTGAAATGGGGTGAGAAGAAAATGCTGATTCTGGAGTAAACAATTTGGCACTGGCACAGCAACAGCCACTCCTTTAGGTCCTGGTTTCCACTGAGCTGGAATTTGGGAGGTAAAACCCTTTCTCATGCTTGGTTATAAATTTGCTGGGTTAAATCTGAAAAGAAAAGGTCCAACATCTCCAGGCAAAGCCTGCCAAGCTCACAGAACTCTCCTAAAATGCATCAGCTGGAGGCTGACACACAAGCTGCTGCACTGGGTTACACCAGCCCCTTCCACAAGGTCCTCAACACAGGACACTGAGGTTTTGTGGCTGTAGAAGTGGGTCTGATTCTGCTCAACTGGTTGGGATGTGGGGAAAATGGTTGTTGTAGACCGGCACAGAGACAGAACCTGCATGGGACAGTGTCTTGGGAAAGATCATACCTGATAGATGTAATTTGCATGCTGAAGCTGTGCTGGTTGAGCATCTGGTCTCTTGTCTAAGGTGTAGGGACTCACAGAATCACAGAATATTAGGGATTAGAAGGGACCTCGAAAAATCATCCAGTCCAATCCCCTTGCCACAGCAGGATTGCCTAGATCCAGTTGCACAGCAATGGCCAGGTGGGTTTGAAACCTCTCCAGAGAAGGAGACTCCACAACCCCCCTGGGCAGCTCCTTCCAGGGATCTGCCACCCTCACTGGGAAGAAGTTCCTTCTCATACTGGTGTGGAACCTCCTCTGTTCAAGCTCACACCCATTGCCCCTTGTCTCTGGGAATCTTTAGGGTACCTAAAAATAGGGAGGTAAAACAGAAGAGCTCCTGTCTTTGTGCATGGAGTCCTTCAAAAAGTTCATACTCTGGATTTATTTAAAGACCCATTGTTGCTGTTCATCTAGTGTGGCTAACAAGGAGCTCAAATTACCCAACAGACATCCCAAACTGCAGAGAGAAGTGAAATAGCATCATCTTTAGAAGTTTCTTAATGAGGATTTTCAAATCTATTCATTCTGTTGGAACAGAAAGGGTGCTGCATCATTCCCTGTCAGGTAAAAGATGAATCACTTCTGTGCTGTGATGTTCTTCTCTTGCACTGGAGAAATAATAGGTACAGATGATCCCCAAACTCGCTGACTTCCTCTGGGTTTAGTGCTGAGATTGAATGCACTGAAAATGAGATCATAGACTCACAGATTGGCCAAGGTTGGAAGGAACCTTAAAGATGATCCAGTTCCAACCCCCCTGCACAGGCAGGGACACCTTCACTAGAGCAGGTTACTCAGGGCCCCACACAACCTGGCCTTCAACACTGTCAGAGATGGTGTAGCTACAACTGCCTTGGGCAACATGTTCCAGCATCTTAGCACCCTCACAGCAAAGAACTGGTTCCTTATGTCCAACCTCAATCTCCCTCTTGAAGTCTGGAACCCTGTCCTCTTGCTACCACACATGTCAAAAGACGTCCCCCAGCTTTCTTGCAGCCCCTTCAGAGATTGGGAAGCTGCTCGAAGGTCACCTGGAGTTTCCTCTTCTCCATGCTGAACAACCCCACCTTGCTCAGCCTGTCCTGAGAGGGGAGGTGCTCCAGCCCTCTGATCATGGGAGTTGCTCTCCTCTGGACAACTTATAGGAGCTCTGTCTCCTTCTGATGTTAGGGACTGCAGAACCGGACCCAAGACTCCGGGTGGGGTCTCACCAGTGAATGATGGGGAGAGGGAGAAAGGGAGAATGGGAGAGAAGGAAACTCCCCTCCCTCGATTGACTCTCAGTGCTCCTTTCTCTGCAGCGCAGGACATGGTTGGCTTTCTGGGCTGCCAGCACACACTAATGGCTCCTGTTCAACTTCTGCTCTACCAGCACCTCCAACTCCTTCAACTTGAGGCTGTCCTCAATCCTTCCTCCTCCCAATCTCTCATCTTTTCTAAAAGAACCTGTGCTGGGGACACACAGCAATGGCCAGTGCTAGCAGAGATGTATGTATCCAGTGCTGCCATCTGCCACCCTGAGCTGTGTTTTGCTGACTCCAGTCCAATGCCAGTTAAATCTAACAGATGGAAAGCAGAGGTGAAATGTCTAAGACAATTAAGAGAACACAAAGATCACAGAAGGAAGCTCGTGCCACATTCATGTGTCTGTAATGATCTGAAGGTCTTCAGAGAAAGATTAGAGAAGCAGGCTAGGAAACAATGAGAGTGTGCAAAGAATTATCTCCTTTTGGTGGTTTTGAACCCAAATCTTCCTTGTTCATCCTTACTTCTTGTATTGGAAGAGGTAAATTGGTCCCTGCCTACCTTCTTCATGTTGCTAAGGATTTTGTGGGCTTTTTCTATAAGCCCTGAGGACGCTTCTTTTCCATAATGAAAAGTCCCAGCCAACTCCATTATTCCTCTTACTGAAGCTCTTCCTGCTTTTGATTATCCTTGTTGATCTTCTATGGCACTTAATTGGTGAAACCTCTTGGAAACCTGGGTGTACTGACTAGATCACCTTCACCGATGCACTTGTTGACTCCCTTCTTGCACCTTGAAGGAGCTGTGCTGGATGCTCCCTGGTCAGGCTGTCCCAGTGGATTGCAGAAGCATGATGAATCTTGTTTCCTCCTCTAACATGTGGCTGATGCTGTTCTTCTCTAAGTGACTCATTCCTGACACGCAATTATTTTAGCCAGGCTACCATTTCCAGGCCTGTTATAATCACTGGAGCATTCATCAGCTCCTGGAAGCTGGCCACAGCAATCTCGTGTGGACAGTTGCCATCTCAAACCCACCCACAAATACATTGATTGGGAAGGTCTGTGAAGCACAGTCCCACTGATTTCACTTGGTGGGCATCCACAATGCCCAGAGCTTTGCCTGTGTGCTGCCCACCCTAGGGAGTACTGAGTGACAACTGGCTGCACAGGAGCCAGCAGGATGCCCAGATGGATCAGAAATGGTGTGGCCAGCAGGGCTAAGGACATCATTCTCCCCCTGTACTGGGCACTAGGGAAGCCTCCCCTTGAGTCCTGGGGGCAGTTCTGAGCCCCTCACTTTAAGAAAGAGATTGAGGGGCTGGAGTGGATCCAGAGGAGCAATGAGGCTGGGGAGGGGACTGGAGAGAAAGTCTACTGAGGTGAGGCTGAGGGAGCCGGGGGTGTTTAGCCTGGAGAAGAAGAGACTCAAGGGAGACCTTCTCCCTCTGTCCAACTCCCTGAAGGGAGGTTGCAGTCAGGTTGGGGTCAGGCTCTTCTCCCAGGCAACCAGTGCCAGCAGGGCCTGAGACTGCCAGGGGGGGGTTTATTTTGAATGTTAGGAAGCCCTTCCTTTGAGAAAGGGTGATCAGAGCCTGGACTGGACTGCCCAGGGCAGTGTTGGAGTTGCCATCCCTGAAGGTGTTGAAGGACAGCCTGGCTGTGGCCCTTAGTGTCCTGTGTGGCCGCTGTGGTGATGTTAGGTCCTGGTCTGGGCTGTCTGAGCTCAGAGGGCTTTTCCAGCCTCAATCATTCTGGGATTCTGGGATTCTGTGTCTGTGTCAGAATGGGACCAGAGCTGGGATGTCCATTCTCAGAACCAGGATGTCCATTCCCAGAGCTGGGATGTACCACAGAGGCCCCAGGACTGAAAAGAAAGAATGGAACTAAGAGAGAAAGAACCTAAGAAACTTCAAGAGTCTGCATTTTATTTATGACATGTGAAATCAAATAGGAGCTTTCATGCTTCTCTAAGCATTTACTCACTTCAATTGTTTTTAAAGAACCAAGTTACCCCGTCTTTTACAGTGTGTAACTGAAAACTCCTTGCAGCCCAGATGGAAAAACATCTGAGCATTGCTCTGTTTTGCTGACAAAACCCTTTGGAACATATTTATGAATTGAGCTTTCACTACTCAGCCAGCTGAGGGTTTTCTTACAAACACATGAAGTCATTTTCTGGTAGATCTTGTGCTGGAACTTTTCACAGTGATGCTTGAAAGCTTAAGTGTCTGTCAGAGAACCTAAGCATCTTCTCCCAAGTCACTAGCGATAGGACAAGAGGAAACAGCCTCAAGCTGCACCAGAGGAGGTTTAGGTTGGACATCAGGAAAAGTTTCTTCCCTGACAGAGTGGTCAGGGAACAGGATGCCCAGGGAGGCGGGGAGTTGCTGTCCCTTGAGGGGTTCAGAAAACGAGTAGATGTGGCCTTGGAGAACAGGGTTTCGTGGGCAGGATGGGATTGGCTTGACAGTTGACTGCATGATCCTGGAGGTCTCTTCCAAACTTGATTCTGTGATTTGCATTTATAGACTCACAGACCATTAGAGGTTGAAAGGGACCTCCAGGAGTCATTGAGTCCAAACCCCCTGCTCCAGCAGGACTACAGAACCTAGGGCATGTCACACAGGAACACATCCAGATAGGGCTGGAAAGTCTCCAGAGAAGGAGACTCCACAACCTCCCTAGGCAGCCCCTTCTGGTGCTCTGTCACCCTTACAGTAAAGAAGTTCTTCCTCAGGTTGAGACGGAACTTCCTGTGCTCTGACAACCATTGCCCCTGGTCCTGTCACAGGTTGCAAGTGAAAAGAGATTGTCTCTTTCTTCTTGATATCCAGCCCTCAGGGATTTATAAACAGTGATTAAGTCCCCTCGTAACCTTCTCCTCTCCAAGCTGAAAAGCACCAGGTCTCTCAGTCTCTCCTCATAAGGCAAGTGCTCCAGTCTCCCAATCATCCTCATGACCCTCCGTTGGACTCTCAATCAGATCTCTTTCCCGCTTAAACCAGGGACCCCAGAATTGGACACAGTACTCCAGATCTGGCCTCACTGGGGCAAAGTATCGGTAGAGAAGAAACTCCCTTGATCTGTTGGCCACACTCTTCTTGATCCATTCCAGGATTCCTTCACCCTTCTTGGCCTCAAGAGCACAGTGCTGTTCCATTCCATCCACAAGATCTCTAGGATCCTACTCCACGGGGGTGCTCTCCAGCAGGTCATCCTTTGTGGGCCTGTTGGTTCCTGGTCATCATAATCTCTTTAGAAGTTGAAGATTTTTGCTTAGTTAAGACAGGTGACCCAACTGGGAGTATAAAATCTGGCTTAGCTTTGAGGTCTGGGTGATTATCACAGATATTCAGGTCTCTTATGCCTGATGCCCTTGTATTTAAAACTAACTTGAGGCATTTTTTTGGTGCTGGATCAGTCTGTATGCTTCTTGTTTCACTGTCCCACTAGACCAATGTGCTGGGCTATAGCTATTCCCACCTCATATCTACCTCATATTATGAAACGCTGAAAGAATTCAACTGAAATTTGTCTCCTAATTGTAGGTGATCTGAGTAATAAATACACCCACGTGTCTGTTCTCCCAGTATAAAGGTTGTAATATAGACAATCTCATTTCAGGGTTCTCCCAGTACAAACCTGGCAATATACAGAAGTTAATTACAGAGCCCTGTTTAGTTGTGGATGCTCCTCTCTGTGTTTTCTGGCATTCAATTTCCACACAAAACTTTGTATTCCCTTTTTCCCTTGAGTTTCAGATGTGATGACAAATCTTCTTTAGGGTTGTGAATGTAGTATTGGGGGATCTTATGTGTCACAGATAGTCCTCCTCTCCTTCTCCTCTCCTTCTCCTCTCCTCTCCCTCTCCTTCTCCTCTCCTCCTCCTCTCCTCCTCCTCTCCTCCTCCTCTCCTCCTCCGCTCCTCTCCTCTCCTCTCCCCCTCCTCTCCCTCTCCTCCTCCTCTCCCTCTCCTCCACTACTTTCTCAAGTCTCTTACTGGTTTTAAAACCCCTAATAACAGCTGTGAGCTGCTTTTCTTTCCCCTTTATTGTTACAGGGTTTCTCCATTATCCCTTACGGTGCCTCTGACTCCCACCCTATACAGTTTTATTTCCTGATGATCCCTCAGCAAAGTGGTTCAGTAAATGCTGGGTTGGACTCCATTATCACAACCCCAGGCAGGTAGAGTGAAGCTTTCTGTGTAGGCAAACTGTGAAGTAATTTAAATCACTTCCACTCTTTGTAGTTTTTATTGTCCAACCTGTGACAATTCAAAAACTCCAAGGTGAAGGAGGACACTCCTGCTGAGATCCTTGAATCAGCTGGAATATTTGTTTAGACAACACTCTTTGTTTGCAGTATGGGGTGAAGTGGATTCATGTGCTTCCCTGGGGAGATTTCACTTGTCCAGAATGAACTTCTCTCGAGCTCATTTATCTCCTTTTTCCCAGTGCTCCCTCTGTGTGCTAAATCAAACACCTTCTAATAAATGTTAATCAATATTTTCCTTCAATTTAAGTCAATGGGTGAAGGGGAACATATTGCCAATACCCTGCTATGAGATTATGTTAAAGCAAGAGGCTCAGCAGGATTTACAACAAAGGGCAGTTTCAAATAGATTTCAGTCCTACCGGTAGCAATCAGCTGAGCAGCAAAGCACAAAAGAGCCTTTTAGGACATAGGAATTGAGTCTGTTGGAGAGCAGCATGAGAAAGAGATGTAGGGATCCTAGTGGCCAGCAGGATGGCCAGAAGCCAGCAGTGGGCCCTTGTGGCCAAGAAGGCCAATGACATCCTGGGTTGGATCAGAAGTGAGGTGGTTAGCACATCAAGAAAGGTTGTCCTCTCCTTCTGCTTTGACCTGCTGAGACCACATCTGGAATCTTGTGTCTAGTTCTGGGCCCCTCAGTTCCAGAAGGACACAGAACTGCTGGAGAGAGTGCAGCACAGAGACATAGAGATAATGAAGTGGAGCATCTCCCTGCTGAGGAAAGGCTGAGGGAGCTGGGTCTCTTGAGCTTGGAAAAAAAGGAGACTGAGGAGTGACCCAATTAATGTTGATCCATATGGAAAAGTCAGGTGTCAGGAGGATGGAGCCAGGCTCTGCTCAGTGTCACCCAATGATGGGACAAGAGTTACCAGGTGTGAGCTGGAACAGAGGAGTTTCCACATCAGTCTGAGAAAGAACAACTTCATAGTGAGTGTGCCAGAGCCCTGGAAGGGACTGCCTAGGGGAGTAGCGGAGTCTCCTTCTCTGGAGACGTTTCAAACCTGCCTGGCCATATTCCTGTGTGACTGGATCTAGGGGATCCTGCTGTGGGAAGATGATTGGACTGGATAATCTTTCAAGGTCCCTTCCAATCCCTAATGTTCTGTGATTCTGTGAGTAGATGATGGGACTCTTGATTCCAGGATTGTGGATGTGACCTCCACATTAATTAGTCTGTCCTGATATTGGGGTTAAAGGAGGAACCCTCGCAGGGCAGATTCGTTTTAATAGGAGAATTTTAGAATAAGAGAGATCACATGACTGGAATAAACTGCTATAACTTCAGTGGGGGAAAATAGGATAGATAATGAGAGAAAAGAGAGTCCATGAGGACAAAGAACTAATGTACAGAGAAACAATACAACTGAGCTCAGTGTGGAGAGCTGTCAGGCTAGCAGAGGCAGAGAAGTGCTGGAGGATGTGGTGGGGGGAACCAGTGTGGCAGGCACGAAGGGGTGCAGGCCTGGAGCAACTGGGGTCATCAGGAAGGTTGCAGTCCCAGAGCCCAGAGGAAAACCGAGGTCAACACAGAGTCAAGGCACTCAGGCTACCAAGGCTGTGGGAGCAAAATACAGAGCTTAAAGGGAAACACACAGACCGCATCAGAATCATAGAATCATAGAATGGCTGGGGTTGTAAAGGACTTTAAAGGCCACTCAGTTCAAATTCAGTCAAGGGAGGGGATTCTCCTCCTCTCCCAACCAGTAACAGGTAAGACCCCACCTGAAGTCCTGCATCCAGTTCTGTAGTCCCTAACATCAGAAGGACACAGAGCTCCTAGAAGGTGTCCAGAGGAGAGCAATTCCATGATCTGATTAGAGGGCTGGAGCACCTCCCCTCTCAGGACAGGCTGAGCAAAGTGGGGTTGTTCAGCCTGGAGAAAAGGAGGATCCCAGTTGACCTTCTAGCAGCTCTCTGATCTCTGAAGGAAAGGGGCTGCAAGAAATCTGGGAGAGGGTTTTTGACGTGGGTGGTAGTGAGAGCACAAGCGGAAAGGATTCCAGACTTGAAGAGACAGAGGTTGGCCATGAGGAACCAATTCTTTGCTGTGAGGGTGCTGAGATGCTGGAACATGTTGCCCAAGGCAGTTGTGGCTGCCCCATCCCTGGCAGTGTAGAAGGCCAAGTTGGCTGTGGCTCTGAGTAACCTGCTGTAGTGAAGGTGTCCCTGCCTGTGCAGGGAGCTTGGAGCTAGATGATGTTTAAGACTGAGGCTGCACGGAGCACCACATCCGTCCCCAAACACTATTTATCGAGGTTTCTGGGTGATTTGGGCATTGCCTTGAACAGAGAATCGTGGGGGAGCTAAGGGGGAGCCACTGAGGGTTGGAATCTCGCACGGGTAAAGCCAGAAAGCAACGCGGTGGCATCAAAAAAGGGAGACTTAAAAGGCGGTGAAACCAGAAGTTGCACCTAAACTGCACCAAGCGTTGGCCTTCTCTAGCCACCAGGGGAGCAAAAAAAAAAATGCCAACACAACAGCAGAGGAAGACCAGGCTACAGTCACCACTGCACATAGATGTGGGAACCCAAACGAAGGTCCCCCAACAATATGAGGCTGTGCAGGTGACTGGATGCCAGGAACGTCGCACTTTCTCACTTCTTCCTGGCAGCTTATGGTGTGAGCAGGTAGATTATCTGCTTAACAGAGCAGCACAACTGCAAGACGAGGTTGAAAAGCTACAAGCCGAACTAGAAAGGGTCAGGAGAATTAGAGGCTGAAATAGAGGTAGACTGGTAGCACCAAGCTCTGCAGTCTGGACAACAGCCAAATAAGGGCCAGAATCAGGGGCACCTGTATCCTGTACTTCTCAGATAGAGGACAGAAGCCCAAGTAGAAGGGGTGAGTGGAGCCAAGTGCATGGCCGTGGCAGAAGGCGAGCACCACCCTTGCCTGCTTTACCTCCCCAGTTGCCACTGAGAGATAGATACAAGTCCCTACTGGAAGACAACCACTATAATAAGTGTATAGAGGATAAGGATCCTATACAAGAGGTCCTAGCAAGGTCGCATAAATCTGGGAGGTCTTCCATTAATATGACAACCTCCTCCACAAAGAAGAGAAGGGTCCTAGTTATTGGAGACTTGATCCTGAAAGGGACTGAGGGCCCAATATGCAGAACTAACCCTCATCATAGGGAAGTCTGCAGTCTACCTAGTGTGGACTAGATGATAGTAGCGACGTGGATTGTGAACTGGCTGCAGGATAGAAGCCAGAGAGTAGTGGTCAATGGGACAGAGTCTAGTTGCAGGCCTGTATCTAGTGGAGTCCCCCAAGGGTCAGTACTGGGACCAGTACTATTCAATCTATTCATTAATTACTTAGATGAGGGATTAGAGAGCACTGTCAGCAAGTCTGTTGATGACACAAAGCTGGGTGGTATGGCTGGCTCCCCAGCAGGCTGTGGTGCCATTCAGCGGGACCTGGAGCAGCTGGAGAGCTGGACAGGGAGAAATTTAATTAAGTATAACAAGTGCAGGTGTAGAGTCTGGCTCTGGGCAAGTACAACCCCAGGTAGCAGCGTAGGCTGGGGACTGACCTGTTGGAGAGCAGTGTAGGAGAAAGGGACCTGGGGGTGCTGGTAGCCAGCAGGATGACCATGAGCCACATTGTGCTCTTGTGGCCAATAAGGCCAAGAGCATCCTGGGGTGGATCAGAATGGGAGTGGTTAGCATATTCAGAGATGTTCTTCCCCTACCTCTACTCTGCACTAGTCAAACCACATCTGGAATATTGTGTCCAGTTCTGGGCCCCTCAGTTCAAGAAGGATGCAGAACTGCTGGAGGGAGTCCAATGTAGAACAATAGAGATGATTAACAAAGTGGAACATCTCCCTGATGAGGAAAGGTTGAGGGATATGGGTCTCTTGAGCTTGGAGAAGAGGAGACTGAGGGCTAACCTCATTAATGTCTATAAATAGGTGAGGGGTGGGTGTCAGGAGGATGGACCCAGGCTCTTCTCAATGTCATCTAGTGATAGGACAAGGGGCAATTGGTGCAAGCTGGAGCATAGGAGGTTCCATATAAATATGAGAAGGAAGTTCTTCACAGTGAGGGTGATGGAGCACTGGAACAGGCTGCCTAGTGGGTCTGTGGAATCTCCTTCTCTGGAGATGTTTAAAACCCACCTGGACATGTTCCTGTGCGACTTGGTCTAGGTGATCCTGCAGTGGCAGGAAGATTGGACTAGATGATCTTTCGAGGTCCCTTCCAATCCCTAATGTTCTGTAATTCTATGTAATTCAAAGCAGGACAGCCAACCCTCGTCCCTTGAGGAAACTTGTTTCCTTGGAGATACAGCAAATATTTCTCCCTGTCACTGCTTTAAAAATTGTCTCCACTGGAGAACAGCAAGGCAAGATAATGGCTAATGTAGGTAAGGAGTGGGGAGAAAGAAGGATTCACCGCCTTCAATTGCCTCTTTAGTAATTTCTGTTTCCAGAACAGGATCACATTTGTTACTGGGGTGAAGTGTTTTCAGTTCCAACCATCACATTTGTAAACAATATAGAAAAAATAGTCACAGTAGGTACTTAGACCGTTGTAACACCACTGTTATGTCACGTTTCTAGGGCTAAGTGAAGTAGAAAAATAGTGTTTGCCTTTTCTTTGTGTGTTTACTTCTACCTGCCAAGGTCACAGGGTGCAATTCAATCCACCCACAGTAATGAAAAAAACCTTGCTGTTCTCTTTTTCCCTCTGATAAACTACATTTTGCTAAATTCACAGCAGATTTATGACTGCAATTAACACCCCAAATACTGTAAATTTTCAGACTCGCATTACTGGAGAGAAGAAAATGAATCGTCGTTACATGATGGAAATAGCTGAGTTATAAACTCCCTCAATCACGGGAGATGTAAACACAAAGAATTGATGGCTCTGATGTCTTCCTCCTCGTGTGAAACAGCTTTAATCACCTTAAAATTTCATCCAGCTTAATATGTGTTTAATAAGTTCAGTAAACTTGTGAGGATGATGAAGCATTGGCAATCAAGACGCTTAATTTTGCGCATTAATAATTTCCAGGGAAATGTGGAGACTGAGAGAGTAGAATCAGTTCAGACGTTGCTTCAGGGGTATTTATTGACCAGTCAGAACATTGAAAAATTGATGGGTTTTTTTCTCCAGTGAAGTATAAAAATGGTATTTGAATCTCAACACCCGACTATCTTTTTCATTTAGAGCCACAGAGATGATGAAGTGAGTGGAGTATCTCCCTGATGAGGAAAGGCTGAGGGAGCTGGGTCTCTTGAGCTTGGAAAAAGGAGACTGAGAGGTGACCCCATGAATGTTGATAAATATGGAAAGGGTGGATGAACAGAATGGAGCCAGGCTCTTCTCAGTGTCACCCAATGATAGGACAAGGGGCAGTGGGTGTGAGCTGGAACATAGGAGGTTCCACATCAATGTGAGAAGGACCTTCTTCCCATTGAGGGTCACAGAGCCCTAGAAGGAGCTGTCCAGGGGGGTTGTGGAGTCTCCTTCTCTGGAGACATTTCAAACCCACCTGGCCATGTTCCTGTGTGACTGGATCTAGGGGATCCTGCTGTGGCAGGATGATTAGACTGGATGATCTTTTGAGGTCTCTTCCAATCCCTAATGTTCTGTGATTCTGTGTTCAGCACTCGGGAGTTAATCCCAGATCTTCAGCTGTAGCTGGCCAAGAAGAGAGGTGTCAGGGAAAGCAGGAACAGCCACAATTGGCAGTAGAAGTCAGTGAAGTTGAAAGAAGAGGGAAAAATGGAAGGTAGGAGTTGAATTATCATGTAAAACCTCTTTTCGCCTATCAAGAAAATATCTCTAAGAAAGAGCAGAACCTTCCTTTGATAGCTTTCAGTGCCCATGTTGATGGGCTACAACATAGCAGGTTTCCAGTCTCTGAAGTGGGCTAGAAAAGTGCTGGGGGAGGGTTTTTGACACAGGTGGTAGCAAGAGGACAAGGGGAAAGGATTCCACACTTGAAGAGGGGAGATTGAGGATGGCCATGAAGAACTAATTCTTTGCTGTGAGGGTGCTGAGATGCTGGAACAGGTTGCCCAAGGCAGTTGTGGCTGCCCTGTGCCTGTCAGTGTAGAAGGCCAGATTGGCTGTGGCTCTGAGTAACCTGCTCTAGTGAAGGTGTCCCTGCCTGTGCAGTGGGCTTGGAACTGGATCATCTTTAAGGTCACTTCCAACTCTGGCCATTCTGTGATTCTATGATTTGATATTTTAGCAAGGTTATCCTTATAAACGCTGATGTGAGAGTAGAGACCATTAATTAGGTAACAGAGGGCACCAACTACAGAATCACAGAATCATTTTGGTTAGACCTTTCAGGTCATCAAGTCCAACTGCTCCCCCAGCACTGCTAGGTCCCCACTAACCGCTGTCCCTCACCCTATATCCCCACAGCTTTGCAACCCCTCCAGGGACTGGGGCTCTCCCACTGTCCTGGGTAGCCTTGTGGAGCAGAAATTGTTCCTCAGAGCCAACCTCACCCTCCCTTGGGGCAACTTGAGGCTGTTTTCTCTCATCCTGGGGAGAAGATGCTGACTCCCACCTCATTCCAACCTCCTGAATTTCAGGAGGCTGTGGAGAGTGAGAACATCTGATCCCTCTTCTCTCCAGTTCAGCTACCCCAGTGCCAAGAAATTCTTCAGTTCCTTGAAAATTGCATTATCTGTTGCAGTTGTACAACCTCAGACAGTTCACTGCAGAATGATATATCCTATCCCAGTGTGTGCAGCAAGTTCCTGTTGTCTCCCCAGTTCCGCTTGCTCTCTAGTGTAGGTCCTCGAGAGTCTTCTAGGTGAGTTTTCCAGTAACATCCTCATAACTGGAGGTGCTGATGGGGACCCACTGACATAGAATCTGTGATCTGCAGCTGATGTTGGAAAGCTGTGGTAGATGTGGAGTTGAGGGGCTAGAACAGGGTTCAATAGGCAGGGTGGGGTTGGGTTGATGGTTGAACTTGGTGATCTTGGAGGTCTCTTCCAATCTGAATGATTCTGTGGTTCTATTCTATGCTCCATCTTCTGAACAAGGCAGTGATTGCAGTGGGTTTCCTTGAGCCATCACAGTTTACATTAAATACTTGGTTCCTGTGACAGTGCCAATCTCAGAGGTGGACCAGGTTTCAGCAACAGGTTTTGGCTGTCAGCATGTGGTTCCTTGATGAGCTTCTGGTTTAAGGACCTTGCTAAACATAATTTTTTTTCTTGTACTTATTTATGTTTGGATTAGTTTACACACTCAGGCAAAAATTGGCACGTGTTTCCCTCACTGATGTGGTTTATTCTGGGGTTTTTTATATTTATTCTCCTCAATTCCAAAACCTCAGTCTGCTTAAGCCTGATGTGTGCTGGAAGGGCACTATCTCATGGTGAGATGAGTTGCACCAGGGGAGGGGTGGTGTGATTAATCATGGAATAGGTTAGGATGGAGGGGAAACCTCTAATCACCCAGTGCCCACTCCCTGTCATGGGCAGCGACACCATTCACCAGACCGGGGTGCGCAGAGACCCATCCAACCAGCCCTTGGACACTGCTGCCAGAGATGAGCAGGCACAGCCTCCCCGGGCAACCTGTTCCAGGGCCTCGGCACCCTCACAGGGAGGGATTTCTGCCTTAGATCTCATCTCAATCTTCCCTCTTTTAGCTTGAACCCATCCTCCTTGTCCTAGTACTAGAGTCCCTTCTAAAAAAACCCCTCTCCAGCTTCCCTGTAGCCACTTCAGGTTGTGAGATCTGCTCTAAGGTTCTCCGTGAGCCCTCTTGTCTTCAGGCTCAACAGCCCCAAATCTCAAAACCCTCCTTTGAACTTTTCCAGCCAACTGCCAAGCAGATCCTTGGCTGACTGAATGTTTTGTTTTAGCTTCAGAGAGTTATCCCAGAAGCATGGGTCCTTGTACAAAGTCTTTCACCCTCTTTTGAGCAGCAGGAGAGCAAATCTCACCACCAAGCAATGCTCACCTCCCTTTGCTGTGTTTGAAGAGCCGTGCACAAGGGGCTCTTCTTAGGGTGGCCAAGTCAGTGTTGCTTAAGAAACCTTAAGATGAGCTGTTGCCCACTTTAAAGGCAGCAAGTGCTCTGAGGAGTGGCTCTGAGGGAACTGGTAGTGCTTAGCCTGGAGAGAAGGAGGCTTAAGGTAGACTGTCTGGCTCTTAATTCTCTGAAATTCAGGAAGTTGGAGTAAGGTGGTGGGGTGGTCTCTTCTCTCAAGGAATAAGTGACAGAATGAGAAATCAGGTTTCCCCAGGAGAGGTTGAGGTTGGCCCTGAGGAACAATTTCTGCCCGACAAGGACTCCCCTGGCTGCCCAGGACAGTGGGGGCCTCCCCATCCCTGGGGAGATTGCAGAGCCATGGAGCTGTGGGATGAAGGACAGGGGTTAGTGGTGACCTGGCAGTGCTGGGGGAGTGGTTGAACTCAATATTAATGGTCTTTTCCAACCAAAATGAGTCAGTAATTCTATATTTGCAGGCCTTGAAGTCACTGCAGGGTAGACTTACCGTTTCAGGTGTGCCCCTCTTCATCAGCTGAAGCCATGCCAGAGCTTACTGCTTGGTGGAATATAATACAATTACAGTGTGCAGACACTTCTCTGGCACTGAAACAGCATAACATCAGACACAGAACTCGAGTCTTCTGATCTGAACACCAGCTTCAGCCCCAAATCCTGCTGTGGACTTGTCATCCTGGCAGAGGACTCATGAATATTCTTCTGCTTTATGCCCCATAACTTCTCTCCTTCTGGCAGATCTCACTGAAACAGCTCTCGCGGGGTGATATTTGCTGTTGTGTGAGCAGCAGTGTTGTGTTCAATCATCTTCTGGAGGAAGCAGCACACAAAAGAGCCTTTCCTGACCCCTCTCTGCTTCCTTCACCTTCAGCTTCTCTTGCAGTGAGGAGGTGATCCTTGTGCTCCTTTGCAGTGACATCCATTGGCTTCCTGCAGTGCCCAGAGGAGTGGTGGGAGTCTAAATAGCCTCAGAGTGATGAAATCCACCTCCTACCCTAAGTACTGACTCCTGCTCATTCAATTTTGGTCTTTATTGCGAAGAGAAGAAAGAATAAAGGAGAGCCCTCTGGGCTTCTGAAGTTTCCCTTGGCCATGGAACTTCTCAGCAAAGTTTTGCTACTGAGGTTGAGGAGAAGGAAAGTCTGAAGGCTCTATGAATAATGGTGTTGGAAAGCTCCAGGAGAAGAGTTCACAGGGTGGCACATCCTCTCCTGTGCCAAGAGCTGGGCTCCACAGCCAGCATCAAACTGAAAGGTCCCATAGCTGGAGAAGGGCTTTGTGAGGGCTTCACCATCATGATCTGAGTGCCTCTGAGAGAGGTTTGGATTTAGATGTTAGCCTGGGTGGGACAAGAGCTTTCTGCTGAAGTGGGTGTCCAGTCACCCACCATGGGATCCATCAGGGTACATCCCTGTCTCATTCAGCCAGCCAGGAGCAGGGCAGCAAGGGGGACACTGGGGCAACCCTGGGTACAGGCCTAGGCTGAGGCTGTGCCAGAACAGGGGTCAACCTTGCTGCAGTTTGTGGCCAGGTTTTGTTGTTTATGCAGGAGCTGACAGACCTTGGGGATCTGAAATGATATCCTGGGCTGTGCAGAGGGGGAAACTTGTCAGAGGGTGGGCAGAGGCAGGAAGGGCTAGCTCAAGGCCATGGTAGGGTTCTGGTTTTGCACCCACAGAATCACAGAAAGTTAGGGATTGGAAGGGACCTCAAAACATCATCCAGTCCAATCCCCCCGCCTCAGCAGGATCCCTTAGATCCAGTTGCACAGGAACATGGTCAGGTGGGTTTGAAACTTCTCCAGAGACGGAGACTCCACTGTACCTGGGCAGACCCTTCCAGGGCTCTGGCACTCCCACTACTGCCCGAGGCAGTTGTGGCTGCCCCATCCCTGGCAGGGTTGAAGGCCAGGTTGTGTGGGGCCCTGGGTAACCTGCTGTAGTGAAGGTGTCCCTGCCTGTGCAGGGGAGTTGTAACTGGATGATCTTTAGGGTCCCTTCCAACCCCAGCCATTCTGTGATTCTACTTGCTAGTTCTGACAAAACTGTGAAGGGAAATACAGGTTTAATTACTCAAGAAGACTTTTGAGTAAGCCTAGAAAATAAGAGTTCTCAAACCAGTGACACTTGTTAAAGAAGTTCACTCTGACCCTTGAAATCAGAGACTGACCCTTGGATTGAGGACGAGTTTTAGGTGATGAGTGACCCATGATTTGCAGAAGGGTCTCCATTTTTGTGGTGACTGTTAGTAATATTAGTAATGTGGATACTTTATACTGATGAGGGCACACCTTGAGTACTGAGATCAGTTTGGGGCACCTCAAGATAAAAATATTGGGGGGTTTCAGCTGGTCAGAGAGAAGAAACAAGGTTGGGGAAGGGAAACCTTGTGAGGAGAAGCTGAGGGAGCTGGGGCTGGTTAATCTGGAGAAAAGGAGGCTGAGGGGAGACCTTGCTGTCTGCAGCTGCCTGACAGGATCCTGCATGTCTCCTAAAAAGATGAAAGAATCGTCATCAAAGTTGGAAAAGATCTTCAAGATCATCAAGTCAGTTCCACAACCCCTAAACCTTCTCTGGAATCATCCAGAATCATCCAACCTCCAGACTGGAAAGGACCTCCAGGGTCACCAAGTCCAGCCCTTCACCTTAAGCCCCTGTTTCGTAACCTACAGTCTCTCACCCTTGTCATCAGGAATAAAACCAGTGAGGTTGGACCTCATCATACAGCACTAAGGAAAGTGAAGCCTTGAATGGGGTTTGACAGCAAAAGCTTTACAAAATATTTTCCTTCAGTTTGTTAAAAACTGTGTGGTGAGCGCTGCTCTGTAATTCAAAAGACACGAGATAGAACCACGGTGCTTCACGTTTAATTAGAACCTCTAGTAATACCACTTTGAATCAATAGCTTTTGGGTGAAATGCAGCAGAATTCTTCTTAATTTGGGTGCTGGAGGGCTGCCACCTTTGATTTCTCCACTTGCAACAATAGGAAGAGTAGGGGGGAAAAAAACCCCTCAAAATCATTACGGAAGCTGTTGGCATAGAATCTCAGCTCTCGTTAAACCAGCTTGGGGTTGACGGTGTGTGGGCAAGAGATACAGAGGTGATGTAAGAAGGACATAGAACTGTTGGAGTGAGTCCAGAAGAGGCCACGAGGATGATGAGAGGGCTGGAGCCCCTCTGTTATGGGGACAGGCTGAGGGAGTTGAGGCTGTTCAGCTAGAGAAGAGAAGGCTCCAGGAGGACCTTAGAGCAGCTTCCAACAGCTGAAGTGGGCTACAGGAAGGCTGGAGGAGGACTTTTTCTGAGGGACTCTGGTGATAAGGGGGATGGGTTCAAGCTGAAAGAAGGGAGATTGAGATGAGATCTGAGGCAGAAATCCCTGTGAGGGTGCTGAAGCCCTGGAACAGGCTGCCCAGGGAGGTGGTGGCTGCTCCATCCCTGGCAGTAGTGTCCAAAGGCAGGTTGGATGAGGCTCTGGGCACCTTGGTCTGGTGAGAGGCGTCACTGCCTATGGCAGGGAATGGGCACTGGGTTACCTCTGATGTCCCTTCCAACCCGAACTGGTCTGATTTTTGTGTAACTTACAGGAGGACTGTACTAAACTGGAAGCAACAGAAGGAAAAAGTATCTGGAGGAGCGTCACTGTGTGGTACAAGAATCAAATCCTTTTCACTATAGCAAGACTCATGGTGAAACCAGACATATCCCTCATGCATTGTGCTCCTTGAAGGGATATTGCAGCAATATGCTAGAACCTTCTAAAATGTAATTCCCTAAATTAGTTTTTCTGAAACATATTAAAGTTTATCATTAAGGCTTCATCTGTCTCCTGCAGCAGAACAGAATGAACAGACCTCTCCATTGAGGGACCAGCTCTGCTGCTCAGCAGACATCACTCACATCCAAGGAGGGACCCCAGCAATTCTTGCAGCCACAAAGGACAGTACAGCAGTGTGGGACAGCAGGGTGCAGTACTAGTCTTGGCCTTATAACCAGTGAAGTGCTTGTTTTCAGCATTTTCTAACTCTATTGGAGCCACAGTTGTGTTCCTTTAATTTCCTTTTGAGGAGTTAATCCCATGTCTAATCTCTCACACACAGGAGCAGCAAAGAGGCTGGAAAGAAGAGCAGAGTAATGCTGTGGTCTCTGATGGAGATAAGCCCCTAATCCTGCTCTCCCTTACACTGACTTGATGCTGCTGGTGCTTCACTAACCAGTATAATTCCCTCTGCCTGCCCTGTGTGTAACTGGTTTGACAGAATGCAGAAATGAGCAAAGGGGGATGTTTGTAGGGATGTTGTGTGGCTCTTGCATATCATGTAGGTGGTCTGCTTCAGATAGGTCTCTCTGAAGTGCTTCAGTTAAGCAGCAAAGAATGTGATCACAGAATGGTTCAGGCTGGAAAAGACCACTAAGATAAGAGTCCAGTCATTGTCAGGTCCCCACTAACCCCTGTCCCTCAACCCACAGCTCCATGGCTTTGCAACCCCTCCAGGGATGGGGATTCCCCCACTGCCCTGGGCAGCCTGGGCAAGGTCTGGAGAACCCTTGTGGGGCAGAAATTGATCCTCACAACTAATCTAAACTTCCCCTGGGGCAACTTGAGGCCATTTCATCTTGTTCTATTGATAGTTCCTTGAGAGAAGAGACTGGTACCTACCTCATCCAACCTCATTTCAGGGGGTCGCATGCATTTACCATTGCACACAGGTGATGCTCTTACCTCAAATTATACAGAGGAATAAGTCTAACTGTCCAAACCAGTGCAAACATTAGTATACGAACCAGTATAAAATTACTGTAAATGTCCAAACCAGTATAAAATTTATTATGGAAACCGGAGGGAATGATTTCAAGCTTCATCAAGGGTTAAACTGGACATCAGGAAGAAATTCTTTCTGGAGAGAGTGATCAGGCACTGGAATGGGCTGCCCAGGGTGGTGGTTGAGTCCCCATCCCTGGATGAGTTTAGAAGCCAATTAGATGTAGCGTTGGGGGGGGTCTTTTTTAGGGGTGAACTTGTAGAGTTGAACTTGATGGTTGCACTCGATGATCCCAAGGGTCTTTTCCAACCTGTATGATTCTATGATAAAATAGAAAAACCAGTATAAAATAGAGAAACCAGTACAAAAATTAGTATAGCTGTCCAAATCAGTGTTTCTTTTACTGGGAATTCCATTGCTTTACTAATCAGAAAGCTTTTCTTGGTAAGGAAAATCACCACCACGCTGAGGCACTCCTTGGAAGGCTGTGCTGAGTTTGCTGGCTGTTAGCGACTAGAAGAGCCGTAGAATCATAGAATGACTGGGTTTGGAAGGGACCCTAAAGATCATCCAGTTCCAAGCCCCCTGCAAACACAGGGACACCTTCACTAGAGCAGTTATTCAGGGCCCCACACAACCTGGCCTACAACACTGCCAGGCATGGGCAGCCACAACTGCCTTGGGCAACCTGCTCCAGCATCTCAGAAACTCACAGCAAAGAATTGCTTCCTCATAGCCATCCTCAATCTCCCCTCTTCAAGTCTAGAACCCTTTTCCCCTTGTCCTCTCCCAGGAGAGCGAATGTGGCAGGCTGATGTTCTGCTGAGCTGTCTCCTCAGCAAAATTTCACTTCACTGCTTCTTCTCAAAGTTAGAGCCTGAGTCCTGCAATGAGAACTGAAACCAGACTGTCGCCCTTTTCCCTCCTATTTTGGAAGAATTCTTGGTGAATCATTAAACAAAATATTTCACTTCCCCCCCACACCGCAATGGAGGGGCAGGCTGTGTTTTGGAAACCCGGAGTAGGGTATATTGCACATCAAAGCATCTTTATGCCGCTGCCTTGATTTCATGGAGTTTAGCTTCATGCTGAGATGGCCAGAAAGAAGAGAACCTCCTTGGACAGTTCTTAATTTTTTATCCAAAAATACACTAAAATCCCTCAGATGTGGGTGGAGTGTTCTAGAGCTGCCTGAGTCTACCAGGGTGGACAGAGGGGTGGGATAATGCACCTCCCCACGCTCCTTGGGTCCATTCCTGAGGTGGGGTGAGGAGTTCCTGGGATGACAACAGGGAGTTCCTGAGGTGAGACCTAAGGGAACAGCTGAAAAAAGAGAGGTTTGGCTTTCAAGTGTGGATGAAAGGGGTAAATGGGTGTGAGCTGGAACAAAGGAGGTTCCACATCAATCTGTGAAGGAATTTCTTCATGGTGAGGGTGACAGAGCCCTGGAAGGGGCTGCCCAGGGGGGTTATGGAGTCTCCTTTCTGAAGATGTTTAAAACCCACCTAGATATGTTTCTGTGCAACTGGATCTAGGGGATCCTGCTGTGCTAGGGAGATTGGACTGGGTGATATTTGGAAGTCCCTTCCAATCCCTAATATTCTGTGATTCCATTACTTCATTGAGGAAATAATTTTTTCTTGCAGCAATTCACAACAAATTCTGCCCTTAATTAACCTTCCCGCTAGCAAACTGCTAAGCTGCTGACAATCTGGTCTTTATCCCTTTGTCTCCTACTCACCAGACAGCAATTTTTTATCTTCTTGAGCTGATATCAATGCCAGGGGCTCACCAGGTTATCTTTAACCATTTTTCACTACAACTGACTCTTTAAATTCCACTCATCTTTAGAAATTAAAATTAAGAAGAAATAAATACCTTTATGGAAATAAGAGGCTTTAAAAAATGACTCCAGGAAATAAAAGACAAATTCTTATTCTAAACTTGCCAGGAATAGGACAAAAGCAGAGTGTGACCTCACTGTGTGTGGATACTGTAGTATGAAGAAGATGAAACGTGAAAAAGGCTGATACCTTTTTCTGGAGAGCTGCTGGCCCCTGAGTGCCCTGAATGTTGCCCACAGCAAGAGAAGTCCATTCAAATGTGAGTGGTGAATAGAGCAAGAAGTAGAGGTCTGCTAATGGCTTTTGAGAAAGCATCTGAGCAGCCAGTGCTTGAAGATAAAGGACAGAACAGTCCCAGGTCCTGGCAAACAAAAACCCCAACCCATTAATCAGAGGCAGTAAAAGGGAGGTTTAAATGAAGAAGCTTTTGGCAAGCTGGGATGCTAATGTGTGCAGCCCTGTCTGATAGAGCAGCACAAACGGGATGGCGTTGGAATTGCTGTACTCGGGCACCTCTGGCAGCACCACTGTGTCTTTGTTACCAATAGCTGCATGAATTGCCCTACAAGATTATGACAAAGGGTCATCTAGTTCAGTGGTGACCTGGCCCTGGCTCAGTTGGATTAAACCACCCTCCTTCCTCTTCTATTTTTGGCCTAAGAAGTGTGTTGTTAACTGCCTGATAAAATATCCAGTGTAGAATAGAGTTGTGAAAGGAAAAATGGTGGGGAGAGGGTTGTTTCCCTTAAAATAAAACAGAAATATTTTGGTGGAACCAGGCCACCCCAGGTTGGATGGGGTTCTGGGCACCCTGGCCACTGGGTGAGCAATGAGGTCCCTCACAACCCAACCCAGTCTATGATGGCATAGAAAAAGGTGATCTCTTAGAGGAACAAACCTGAGGCAGTTAGTAATTGCTTTAGTTCTTGAAAATGTGATTAAATACAGTTTTAGGTGAACACATGGCAGCCTGCGGCTGTTAGATGACAGCTGTGAATGAATCAGAAGGGGCATGGACTGGGAATTGGAACTACTGTGTCTGTTGTGAGGACCCAGGGAGGGAGTGGAGGCCCCATCCCTGGAAGTCAGGCTGGATGGGGTGCTGGGTAACCTGGTCTGGGGAGTGATGGCCTTTCTTATTGCTGCAGGGGTGATGGACTAAATGGCCTTTGGAGGTCCCTTTCAACCCTGTAGTTCTGTGACTTTTCACCCACAGGTTTTGCCTGTATTGAAAACTCCTCTGCTTTCACATCACCTTCAAGGTTGCCTTGGAAGCCTCAGTTGTTTGGTTTCTTTTTAAAGCTTATTGTAGTCCATGTGCATTGCTCTCTTTTGATCCTCTTTGTTTCCTATGGACTTGTGTTATGCTTCATCCTCATTTTTGAATCGCCCTGAGCCTTGTCAGGCATTGCTATTTCTGTGTCAGAACGAAAACCAGAGCTCTGTGTTTCCAAAGTTGGTTGACACAGCACTTGTAAACTTCCCTGTTCAGTGTGAAAAGGATCAGGAGGCTTTGTTTCCAAAACATGTTTTTCATTAGCTGTGTGAACAGAGAGCTTAAGAGAAGCTTAACTCACATTTCTGCATTGACGACATTGACAGTGGGTTGATGGAGGAGATCATGGGATCCACTTCTACTTGGGGTCAGGATCACCAGGTCATTTCAGAGGAAATGAGCTCTGAGGGGATTATAGACACTGTGAGGCAGGATGTAGCTTGGATTGAGAGATCCTCCTCCCAAATGAAGAGGTGAGAATAATTTTTTGAGGCTATATTGGAGTATTGTATAGAGGTGCTGCCCACAGAGGTGGTTGAGTCACCGTCCCTGGAGGTGTTCAGGGTTAGGCTGGATGGGGTTCTGAGTGGCATGATCTAGATGTTAGATGTTAGGTTTACTTGGTTTATTTGGATTTAGGTTGGACTGGATGATCTTTAAGGTCTTTACCAACCTTATCATTACTGCGATACTGTGATGCTGTGAGTTATCTGGTCAGCGAGTTTTGGATTGTTATTGATGCTCCCAGTGGAATCAGCTCCCTCCAGACATCCCACTGACAGTTGGTGATTGCTTAGTTTTCTCACCTGAAGCTGCTTATTCCTGACAGAAACTAAAGCTGTGACAATGCCTAAACTCAAAGCAGAGTTGGCTTTCAGCCTGATAATAACTGAAGGCATCTGCAGCCCATAAAGGTAGCAGTGCCAGTGTTGGCATCCATCTTCTTTCTGGTCCCTCAGCTCAGCTGTTGAGCACATTGGAGTCCTCATCTCTGGCATAAAATTCACTCCATCCCCTGCAAGAAAGGTTGGAGCTGTTGCTGTGCCATTTTTGCAATGACGCCATCGACTGGTGTTGGAAGGAACATCAAATGAACAACTAGTGTAGGGTTGGACATGATACCCAAGGCTTGTATGATTTAAAAAGCTCTGGACTGCTGTTGGTACATTTTTAATCAATCAGTGTTTATAAACTACCTGTTATCACCATTGCTTATTCCCTGAATTCCCACTCGTCCTGTGTTCGATGCATATGGAAAACAGACTTCTGCTGTCTCTGGTCTTGATTACCAGCCCTCTATGGATGTGTTTTGTACCATGAGGTTCAAATACTGCCCCACAGATACTGATGTGGACTGAAAAGAAGCTGAGGATGAATATAAAAGAAGTATGACAGTTTGAGAGAAAACCCAGACCTTGGATAGATGGCAGCTGAATAGAGAGAAGGACTTCAAGTTGCGTCAGCGGAGGTTTAGGTTAGATCTGAGGAAGGGGTTTTTTGTGACTTGAGCAACCTCACTGCTGCACCTTGAGTACTGGGTCTGGTTTTTGGGTGCCACAATATCAGAAGGATATTGAGGGGCTGCAGTGGAGCCAGAGAAGGGCAATGAGGCTAGGGAGAGAGCTGGAGAACAGGCCCTGTGGAGAGCAGCTGGTGTTCTTTAGTCTAGACAAGAGGAGGCTGAGAGAAGACCTTCTTGCTCTCTACAGCTACCTAACAGGAAGTTGTAGTGAGACTGGTGCTGATCTCCCAAATTCCTAATGATAGGATGAGCAGAAATGGTGTCAAGTTGTGTCAGGGGAGGTTTAGATTGGATCTTTGGAAGAAGTTCTTTGCTGAGAGAGTGGTTGGGCACTGGAAGAGGGTGTCCAGGGAGGTGGGTGGTGGAGTCCCCATCCCTGGAGCTGTTTAAAACAGCAGTAGCTAGAGCCCTTGAGGCCATGGTCTAGTGGCTAGGGAGCTGTTGGGATGAGGGCTGGAATTGATGATCCTAGAGGTCCTTTCCAACCAGTATGATGCTATAATAAACATGCGGAGTGGTTCCCCTCAGAGCATTTCACTTCCATGCTGGTCCAAGTCAGATGGAGCTTGAGTGAGATCTTTTGCCTTTTGGGATTGTTGTGGTGATCTGCGGAAAACTCCCAATACTCTGTGTTGTAGAAGATGGGACATTTGTTGAGTGTTTCAGGACCAATGACCAAAGTCTAGACATTGCTGACACTTGAGGGGACAGCTCATCCTCTAGACTGTGTAGCAGAAGGATGAGCTCACGTGGCAGTAGATATGAACTTATAAAGTCCAGAGACTGTAGAAAAAATGTGAAACTCCCTCCATTTCCAGAGGTGTGTTCACCCTTGGAAGCTCTTTCTTCAAAGGAGACAATGATGCCATTATCTTGTTTAATAACTCTAAAATATCTTCTTTTTCCATTCTCTTTGGATTTTCTCTAAAACAGTTGCTGAACATGTGAAACCCTCCTGACTGAGATGCGTTGCAATTCATCTTCAGTTTTATTGAACCTCTCTGAGTTCTGGGATAATGAGGCGGACAAAGACAGAGAAGAGGTGACATGTCAGTTCTGCCTTCCCCATCATTTTCAATATGATTAAAAGTTTTCTGCTGTGTTTCATCCCAAAGAAATTCCTGGGAGAACACTGGGACTTTTTAAAGCTCTCAGATAACTAGAGATTTATGGTTTTTAATCCTACAGGTGGTTGGTTGTGGGGTTAGATGAGACCAGATGCTATTGTAGCTTTCAGAATGAGTCTTCATTTCCAAGTTAATTTTCTTCAAGCTCTATTTCCAGTTGCAGTGGTGCTTTTCAGAGGCCCATGGGCCACTGTGTGTTTCCTGCACTGTGGAGTGCTGGACACGCTAAGCAGTGCCCATCTGAGAGCTGTCTGTACCCATCCTAGGTGCTTATCCTGGTTTGCTGCATCAGCAATCAACCAGGAATCCAGCAGGATGCCTGGGTGGCCTGGAAGGCCAGTGACATCCTGGCTAGGATGAGCAAGTGTGGCCAGCAGGACTAGGGACGTCATTCTCCTCCTGTACTGGGCACTGAGGAGGTCTCCCCTTGAGTATTTGAAGCAGTTCTGGACCTCTCACTTCAAGAAAGAGATTGAGGGGCTGGAGCAGGTCCAGAGGAGGATTCAGGTTGGGGTAGGGACTAGAGGGAAATTCTGCAGAGAAAATGCTGAGGAGGCTGGGGATGTTTAGCATGGAGAAGAGAAGACTCAGGGGGGACCTTCTCCCTCTCTCCAGCTCCCTGAAGAGAGGCTGCAGTTAAGTGGGGGTTGGGCTCTTCTCCCAGACAAACAGCACCAGAACAAGAGGTCAGGGCCTGAAGCTGCCAGGGGAGGGTTAGGTTGGATATTAGGAAGCCCTTCCTTTGGGAAAGGGTTATCAGAGCCCGGACTGGACTGCCCAGGGCAGTGGTGGCATCCCCGTCCCTGAAAGTGTTGAAGGCCAGCCTGGTTGTGGCCCTTAATGCCCTGGTTGGTCTTCTGTGGTGATATTAGGTCCTGGGTTGGGTGGATGAGCTCAGAGGGCTTTTCCAGCTTAAATCATTGTGTGATTCTCCTTCATTTTGATGTCACACCTCATCATAACACTAAATGATGATTTCCAGGTGTAGTGCAGCTTCGTCCTTGCTGCTCCCTCTTGGGGCCTGGCACCATCCAGCTTTGTCTCTGCCCCTTGTTGTTGATGAAGCCATGAGGACATGAGCGATTGTTCCTCATGGAGCTGCTTCACACTGGAAAGTTCCCCCTGGTTGTCTTTCCTACAGCAGGAAGGATCAGCCTGGGTGGACAATCATGGCCAATGGAAGAAGAAAGGGTTGTTTTTTTTTTTATTCCACCCAACTTTGAAGATGCTGGTGGGAAGTTTTCCTCAAGCACAACCAACAAACACTGAAGTGAAAGGCGAGCAAAGCACTGAAATGCAAATTCTACGAGGAATCTGAAGGCAGGACTAAGAACACTGTGCACATCTGCACGTTGCACTGTGCTCCTCCTTCATCACAGCTATTTTGGGAACAAACCCACTTGGTTTTTTGTTAGGAGATCATTTTCTGTGTCTCTTTCTCAGTGGGACAGCTGGCAGGGGAAGGTGCTGCTCCAAGTCAGTGAATGTGGCAGAAGAGGTTCTTTTTATCTCTCAAAGGTTGAGCTGCATTTCTTTACCAAGTGGTGGGCTCCAGGGCACACCACTCAAGGTGAACTTTGCAGTAGTGCTCCTATTCCCAAATATTGTGTATATCTAGGGAAGTCCTCCAAGTGTCGGTAGTGGGACGAGTCTTATTCAATACATTCATTGATGACTGGGATGAGAGATTAAAGAGCGCTGTCAGCAAGTTTGCTGATGACACAAAGCTGGGAGCAGTGGCTGACCCCTTAGCAGGCTGTGCTGCCATCCAGTGGGACCTGGACAGGCTGGAGAGCTGGGTGGGGAGACATTGAATGAACTATAACAAGGACAGTGTAGACCTTGGATCTGAGCAAGAACCACCCCAGGTACCAGTATGGACTAGAGACTGACCTGTTGGAGAGCAGTGGAGGAGAAAGGGACCTGGGGGTCTTGGTGGCCAGCAGGATGGCC
>JAOXOE010079194.1:0-27856 GCA_028565055.1 Phoeniculus purpureus
CTGCCATCTTCGCCAGGAGTATATCATGGGAGACTGTGTCGAATGCTTTACTGAAATCCAGGTACACTACATCCACATCCTTCCTCTCATCAACCAGTCGAGTTACTTGATCATAAGAGGAGATCAGGTTGGTCAAGCAAGACCTACCCCTCCTAAATCCATGTTGACTGGGCTTAATCTCTTGGCTGTCTCACAGTTGTTGCATGATAGCACTCAGCACTATCTGTTCCATAACTTTACCTGGAACTGAGGTGAGGCCGACAGGTCTGTAGTATCCTGGATCATCCGTCCCACCTTTCTTGTGTATGAGGGTCACATGCACCAACTTCCAATCATCCAGGACCTCCCCTGTGATCCACGACTTCTGGTGATTTATGGAGAGCGGCTTAGCAAGCTCATCCATCAAGATACTTATTTTGTTAGAAAGCAAAAGCAAAGAAAAGGAGACAAATCTAACGTTAGCAAAGCCCAGCAACACTTAGCAATGACCAGCTGTTGGAAGGAGATGCGCGTTACTCAAGGACTTGTGAGGTAAGTGTGAAATTGTCTAAAGCAAAGAGTGAGCTGTACTTGCAAGGGGATCTTCTGGGTTGCTACTGGGTTGGTGGAATTTCTCAGAACTCAGGGACAGCATCATTCAGTGGTTCTATTCACCATCTTCATTACCCATCAAGAATAATAATACAATGAAGAAAGTTTTGGTGGCAGAAGTCTAAAATACATCAAGATGGAAGAAAGGCATGAGTGGAGGAATAGAGTGGAGGTCCGAGTGAACTCCATTACACTGGTGGGCAGTTCCCCTGCAGGCCTTTGTCAGAGTCTGCATTTACATCTTGTAATCATCTTGTCATCTTCTAGATGGTGTAAAAATCCTTCCCCTTCAGAGTTAGCAAGTGAATGGGAACATGTACTGCCTCTGCTATACTATCGATCCTCTGTCTCAGGGCAGACACCTACATTTTGCCTCTGCCATCCAGGATGTCCTTCATGAGTCTAGGTTAGAACTGTGACTCCTGAACTGAGACTCTCAGCTTGTGCTAAGTCTGGCTGGGCTCTTCTCCTTCCACCCCCCACAGGTTCATAACTCCTACATTCCAGGGGAGAAAATACCAGGCACCTTATTTATTTACTTACCTCTGATGCCAAGACTGAATCATACAGACCATTTTCTGAAGAAAGAACCTCCTTGGATGCTGGACAAGGGAACATACTTGGTCTCTTCGTACTGTATCAGTGCCACAAAGTCCGTGGCAATGCCATGGTCTCGATTAGCTGTTAATGCTGTTAGTGCTGTGGACATCTACATTCTATTAGCATCTGTGTTGTGTTCCCAGTGTAACATATGTTTTATGGTGGGAATAATGACAGCTACCCGTTAGGTACCTTTAGCTGCTCGTTGCTGCTGTCCTTGGCCAACAAGCGACATGCTGCTGTGCTCCTGGTTACCACTAAGCAGCAAAACTCTAACCAAAAGCTTCTTTCTGTGTCCTCTCCTTCAGAATTGCTCTGGCAAGCAGACACAGAGCTTAGGAAATGTTTTCTAAAACTTGTCTCTTTTATAGTCTTCTTTACCCAAGAAAATTCAGCTTAAAGAATGAGTTTGATTCGCCAGCTGTGGAGAAGACCTGATCTGAAATTACTGGCGTGAGAGGTGAGGAAAAGTATGGCTTCTTTCATACAATGTTAGTGCCACGAAGAGCTGTTTTGGACAGGAAAAAGTGTCCTTGAGAACATGAGGCTGTAAACAAGAAACACTTCCCAGCATTACAGAAGGGAAGTTTTGGAACAGTCTTCTTGTGCGACCAGTGAATGAAGACAGGGTGATTTATTCTGAAGTGAAGCTTGGCAGTCTCATTAATCCAGATTTACATGTGATGGCAGGACCCTGCACTTGGTGACTTGTGCCACTCCTTTCCAGTTCTAACCCTGCATTATTTATTCCTAGCAGTCAGAGAATTCATCAGCAATAAAAGGGAGATTGCAGTGGTCTTGAATAATTCATTCTCTTACAGACAAAAATCACTTCTCACTCTGTGAATGCTGCCCAAGAACTTGAGAACTCCTTGTTCTGCTCAGACTAATGTGCCACATCATTTCTAGATTTCGCAGTCGGTATTTACTTTTCTGATAATGCTTTTAGCTAAATAGAACATATTTCCTCTTTATTTTTCTAATCTCTTTGTATGTTTGTGAAGCAGTCATATCAGTTTTCAACCCTCATCTTCAAGTCTTCAAGTGTCTGGAAAGAGGGACGTTCCATTTTCTTTTTCGCACTAGTAGCCCCCCTGGATGTGACTGCAGTGTCTCTACAGACACATTGATAAAGCAGCACTACAAATAATTTCATTTGAATTTTTCTGTGAAGTCTTGAGAGATTAAAGCTGAAAAATGAGCTTACAGAAAGAATTGGCTTTCCTACCTCTATTCAAGCTGTTTATTTTTAGCTGAGTGTTCCTGAATGTGGAGGCAGTCCAGTTTACATCCTGGTTTGATTTCCTGTTTACATGAGCCAGTCTGGTGTCACCATCACGTTTCTGGACCACTCTGGAGGCCTGTGTGCCTTCCTTCCACCTCTGAGGAGAGCTGCCCTACGCAACAGAACTATTCTGCTGTCTGGTAACAAAAGCTGAGTATCGTTGAACGCCCTGCACATTGAGCTTACGCGGCGCTTTTATGGAACGGCAAACTTCTCACCAAAATGTGGGAGACAACTAACGCTAACTGGAGTTTAGAAGACTGAAGTCAGAGGTGTACCCATATTTCTTTATCGTTACTAGTAAAACAGACTTGAATACATGTAGGGTACCGGCCTAATCTAGTTTTATTAACCAAAGTATAAGGTCACTATTTCCCTTAAGAGACGGTTAAAACACTTCTTAAAAATCTACAAAATGGTCAACAATCTGAATTTACTATTAGGACTACTAATGGTCCTAACAGCAGGTCTCTAGAACAGGAGCTCTTAGCCTCAGCTGCATATCTAATGCATTAGTAGCAGCAGTCTCCGTCCCTGTTATTGTTCTTTTAATTGGATTTTTAGATGAAAACAGAATAGCATATGCATCCCAAGAAAGAAAACGCCAGGTAAAACAGCAGTGTCTAATCATATTTAGGTTTATTTTCAGAAAGATGCATTTTAGAGACATTAAAATATTTGAATGTGTATCAATTGCTATAAAGCTAGAGACAAACATCAGCCTGTCGTTTGTTTAAGGACGATACAAACCATGCCACACTAATGGATAAGAACCTTGAAGAAGCACTGGCAATGAGCAGATTACTTCTTTTGCTCTCGAGGCTGATCCACAAAAACTAGACACAATAAATGATGTGAAGCTCATTCCATTCTCACACACCTTTCAGATTCATGGGGGCAATATTTTAGTAGTAAGATCTGAATGCATTTTAAAGAGATACTGCAAACTTCTGTTCAATTTAAACGAATTTTTGAATGAGCGCCTACCATTAGGAAATGCTGATTCTTCCCACGGGTCTTTTAAATATGCCGGGTCTTCTACGATCATTTTTGTGACGCTTGCAGGCAAAGACTTGGGATTGCAAATACCTAGCGTGCCCCGTGCACAGGCTTACCTTCTGCTGCTGGTGTTTCCATTTCAGACGTGCTGCGGCCGAGCCTGGGGAATACCCTTAGTAAAAGCTTTGACACAGGGAGGCAAATGAGGTTTCCCCAGAGCAGCCCACTGTGGTGCTGCAGCTGGCAGCTGGCTGGCAGCAAACCAGACCTGTGTTACCTCGTGTCAAATGTACTGCACAGTCACAGACAGCAATTTTCCCACTTCAGAAATCATACACCAGAAATTTGAATAAGGTCAAAAGACACAAACGGAAAATGGCTCCTGATTTTCCTCATGTCCTATAATGCAAAGCAGCACTGACAGCAACTGAAATCAGCATTCACGTGGCGAGTGAATCAATAACAGTTATCAGACCTCTCAGAAATTTATAGAAAAACTAACTCTTGAAAGGACACACGACGACGTTGGGGCCCACGTGCTATTTGTTTCAACGCCGTCACAATCTTACGGAACATACTGTGTTCTGAAACCTCCGTTTTGACGTTCACCAAAGTCAAACAAAATACCCCAACCAACAGAGTGTGTCTTTGCATATGTGACTTTTTTATGAAGTTAGGCAGAAAAATGTTATCTCTGCACAGTACTTCACAGCCGCTTTCTTTTTAGAACTGCTCATGTTAGAGGACTGTGTTGATGACCATAATGCGCGCACTTGCTTTTGTTTCGGGTGCGCGTTAGCAATACCTAGAGACCAGGGTAGACCTCAATGAGGCAACAGTAGGTACAACAGAAAGAACAACGTTTCGGCGATGCATGGCAACCACGTACATGTAGGGGAGTGTGTCTGTGTCAGAGAATGATGCTCATTACGCACTGGGAGTGAAAGCTAGTAAATATGATCTAACATTACTAGCTGTGTCAGAAGTGTCACGTTCGATGTGTTTTTGCAATATTGTGCCATGAATCCCAGAGCATGGTAAGGAAATAAGTAACAACTAAGCAAGCCATGTAAAAATTATTATTAGTAGTATTTCCAGTGTTAATTATAGAAGAGGAGCCTGTCATTGACTGACTGAGAGTAACAGAGGCAAATGTCAAGAAATCCAGAAGTCACATTAGTATGAAGGGAACGTTACACGGACACTGATCAGGTCTTTATGAGTCATTTAAAATCAGATTAGGTTCAGGTTTAAAGCAGAAATTCAATTTATTTGTTGTACACATAGGATAGAATGCATCCTCCTCAGATTTATTATCCACAATGACCCTGCCGTTCAAACTTGAGTACTGTAAACATCCACGGGGACTCCAGTTTGTTAGCGTGTTACTTGCAGTATAAGCAGTCAAACGGTAACTGAGGATCTGCCAAAACCCCCAATGTGATTATTTTTATCCTCTCTGAAACAAAGTGACTAAATACCAAAACGTTTTGAGGGTCAGAGTATACAAAAGCACTCCATGCTGATACTCCTGAGTGTTTCACTTAACTATCTTCAACCAGCATGAAACCACCATTCTGACATTTGTGGAAAGACACACTGCTCTTCAGTTTGCCACATCAAAGCCAGAAGTTTCATTTGGACTTAGTTTTTCTGCGCACTGTTGAGCTGCTCCACAGCTTCCTGGCATTTATACTCCATGCTCTAGTTCTTTCATGTGCTGGGTCCCTGTCCCAAGCAGGACTGTCTTTTTGGTAACAGCATTTCTGCAAGTATAACAGTGCATTGTTTTGTCAGAAAGCAGAAAAACTTTGGCAAAATTGTTTTCCTGTGGAAAATTTCTTTGCAGAAAGAGCATTTTCCATTGAAACACGACAGTCGTAGAAAACTTCCAACCAACTGCACTTAGAGTACTTTTCAAGAGTGTTAATTTAGAAGAATGTTAGCATATTTTATCCTCAATTATCTCAATTACAAAACCATTTTTCAGACTCTTGGTACAGATAAAAGTAATTGAGTTTTCACATACAGAAAGGGTGAGGATAAACTGGTGATGAAGTGAGCTTTCATTGTAATGGAATGCACAAAGCCTTGCTTTGCTGGACAAAGAAGGACTCAAACTGTAAGAGATACTGCCATGACTCAGAGCTGTAGGGTCCTTCCTTCCTTCTACCCCAGGTCTTTGATTTCTTTCTGGAATACAGTTGTGGTAGATACACACTGTGTTTTGAACACAGCTGCAAGCCACAGAGAGTGCAGCCAATCAGCCTTGAGGTGAGCCTGTCTCCATCTCAGTATTCAGAGAAATCTGTGAAGCTTGGTAAACTAAGACATTTGGTGCTCTTGCCCATTGACTGGGTGTAACCATGGTATGCATGACGGGAAACAGGCTTACCAGTTAACACATACTTACCTTGTGGGGATCTGAGAAGCCACCTTTGAACAGAAAAACCTGGCTGTCTTGCTTCCCTGCAGCAGCTGGAGTAGTGCACAGTGAGGCAAAGTGAGTTTAATAGCAGAGAGGCTGTAGGTGATCTACTTGCTTTTCTCCAAGGACTGTACTTGTATGGACTGCTACGATGCAACCACAATTTTCTTCTACACATTTTGGTTGCAACTTCCTGTTGTATCTAGAGAGTGAGTAATCCACCCTCCGTCTTTCTCTTTTTCCACCTCTCTCCTACAGCTACACAAATACACACTCATGCACACATGCTAGATTGGTCAGACATCTGGGTTTAGCCCAGACAGCTCGTGTTTCAGATCAAAAGTCTTGCTATAAGGTGGTGCTTTTGCTGCTGAAAGTTTAGGTTTCTGTGTTCATAGCACAGAGAAGGGACTGCCTCACGCAACATTTGCAGGGTTGAGGGAGATAAAACTGGTGCTCTTGGGGTGGTGCACAGGACTGCGTGGCATCTCTCACAGGTACAAATGCATATGCAAATAACGCTAAGCAAAGTTCTCCACCCTGCCACTTCTAATGCCGTTTGTTCCATATATGCCCTTTGTTTTGGCGACACTTCTAGTTTGAGAGGCTTCTAAGATTGTATATTGTACATGCTTCTTAACAGTTAAGCCAAATGAAAGATGGCTGTTCTGCTTGCTAGTCTACAGTTTATTACAACGCAGCAATAGATTATGAACCAGGCCAGACTGACAACTGGGTGTTTTCCATGTACAGCAATAATGACATGAGATTCAAATGCAGTAAACCATCTCTCCTTCTCTCTTAACCAAGGCCTCTGTAACTCTTCTGTGAATAAATGAGTGAAGAAAACCATACCACATTCAAGATTTCATCAGATGGTTGCTTAGTCACAGGTATCACTTTTCTAAAGTTACATGACATCTGGCACTGGGATTAAAGCAACAAGAGTAGGCATCTTATTGGCTTTTCAGAGCTGATTGATTAACTTTCTTATAGAGGCTGGTGCAAAGGACATGAAGAGGAGAATAAGTTCTGACAGCTAATGTGCTTGCATGCGTGCTCAGGATTCAGTATTCATGTACAGTGACAGTTTTTTGAGCCTCACTATCTTATAGGGACAGAACTGATGCCCTTTCCTGTTCCTTAGTGGGTCCTTACATCTGCTGTACATTAGGATTCATAAACATCAACCACTAAAAGACAACCCTTTTATAAAAGGTTTTAATCTGCAGCAAATCACATGAACTTGCTAACCCTCTGTTTTCCAATCTGCCTCTCACCCAGAGATGTAGCAGATGCACAAAGAAATGTGTGGCCATGCACCAGCAGCTTCAGTCCAGGGTCCTACCTTACAGCTCAAAACATGCCTTCACTGGGAAGATGATGAGTTGATGGATATTGAATTGGGCTGAAGGTTGTAACATGTGATTTGATTTTGCTAATTCTGGTGTAGAAGCGGTAGCCATTGGCAGTAATCTAAATCAGTAGTATACCACCACGAGAAGACCAAAGGAACTTATGACTAAAGGAAATGGCCTCAAGTTGTGCCAGGGCAAGTTTGGGTTAGGCATTAGGAAAAACTTCTTCATTGAAAGGGAAGTGGTGAATTCTGCAACAGTTTTAAGGCTCAGTTTGACAGGGTGTTAGGCCATCTCATTTAAACTGTACTTAATGGGTTGGGCTTGATGATCCCTTCCAACCTGTTCCACTGTGGTATCATGAAAGGGTCATCAGGCGCTGCAACAGGTTTCCCAGGGGCATGGTTGAACTCTCATCCCTGGATGTGTTTAAAAATCCTGTAGATATGGAGCTCAGGGACATGGTTTGGCAGTGGGCTTGGTACAGTTAGGTTAATGGTTGCACTGAATGACCTTGAAGGTCTTTTCCAACCTAAACAATTACATGACTCTCTGTTACTGTAAGGTTACAAATCTGGGTTGTGCTTCTCAGCATGGACCTTCACCATTGCTCTGCGGGATAACGTTTTACCGGATCAGGCACATCCATAAGGGCTGTGTAATTCTTCACCAAGAAAACTGCACTTCAAAAGCCTCTTCTCGCTGCTTTGGGCTGTTGGGCCGTCCGTACACGCACCGCTCTACACTTGTCCTGCCTTGCTGAAAGCAGAAGGCACGAACGCTACCAGGACACCAAACACTGAGGTACTTGGAAGTTCATCGCACGAAGGAAAGGCAGAAATACCACTCGATGTTGCTGGCGGGAGATCAGTCCCCAGCCCCCTAGCCCGGCCCGGCCCGGCCCGCCATCTTCCCGCCGCCCGCTGTTCACCGCAGCGGCACCGCCGTCGGCCCTGCCCCGCAGGGAGCCCTTCGGCTCCGCACGGACTACCTGGGCACTTCCCTGACCTGCGGGCTGAACAGCCCAGAAGAGACCGTCCACCGTCCGGGCGCTCCCACGGGACGCTGCAGTGCGGCGGGACCAGTCCGCACACCGACACGGTCCCCCGCCCAAGCAACTCCCACCCGCAACCGCCGATGGCGGGCCCGCAGCGCGACTGCAGGTCCCGACGTGCCGAGGCGCCAGGAGCTGCCTCCCCGAGCGGAGCTGCGCAACCCACCGCCGCCCCTTTGTACCCCAGACAGGGAAATCCGCACCTCGCCCCGCTCCGCCCCCCTCGCCGCCTCCCAATGGCCCCTTCCATTGCTCCATGCGGCGCCGTTGGAAGGTCCCATCCGTGGGAACAGGAGGAGCTGGCCACACTCTCCCCCGAGGCTGGCCTGGCCGGTGATTAGCGTGCGCCGCCACCAATAGAACGAGGCGGCTGCTAGGCCAGGCAATGGACGCGAAGAGGGGGCGGGCCGGCTCCCGAGCCGGAGGAGCGGGAGCGGCGCCTGCGCGGGGGGTTGGCGGGGAGGGGCTCCGGCGTGTCCCTGTGGCGGCGTCCAGGGAGGGTCGGGCGGAGGGAGGATGGAGCGCGCAGCGGAGCGGCCGTGAGCGGGGCGGGGAGCCGATCTGAGCCGAGCCGCGCCTGCAGGCCGCGGGGCAGGCCCGGGGCGGGAGGGGAAAGGTAGGGGAGGGCAGCGCAGTCCGGTGACGGGCTTGGAGCGGAGAGCGCCGGGGCCAGGTCTGTGTCTCCCGCTCCGCGGGGCGGCTGGCGGGTCAGAATGAGCCAGGAGGAGATCCTGAGGAAATTCATTAAGCGAGTCCAGGCCATGAAGGACACGGACCACAATGGGGAGGACAACTTCGCTAGCGACTTCATGGTGAGTGAGGGGCGGTGGCAGAGCGGGGGCGGGCAGGGCTCTGGCCGGCACTGGGACGGGGGGGGTGGCGTCCGATCGAAGGATGTCCGGGCTGAGGTCGCAGCCCCTTCCCCATGTCTCTTCTAGCAGGAGGGAGTCGGGAGAAGCGTCGCTTCCCTGGGAGTGACCCGCTATTGTGTAGCCCCGAAGCTTCCCCCGTGTCCCCCACCACTTCTGGAGCTGGGGGTGCGCCTGCCTCCCTCCCCGTGGTGGTTAGTCCCCGCAGCCCCCGGTCCCTCTCTGGTCACGGGTAGGTGACGGGCTGTGGCAAAATTAAACGGGAGCCTTCCCTGCGCTTCCTTCCCCGGGCAGATAAAGGGGACAGAGGCGGCTCGGAATGGGCTCTCGGCGCTTCCTCCCCCTTACAGCCCTTTCTCTTGCCGGGTTGCCGTATATAATGTCATCTGGGAATACTCGGGCGCTCCTTCCCCCCTTTATCTGCCCCCGTAGCCGCCTGCTTGAGGTTTCTGCTCTTGCTGAGATACGTTAGATGTATTGAATAGCCCTTGGAGGAATATTCATCTCCCTTCGCTCCCCCTCCCCCATCGCAGCCCTGCCTGTATCCCTCGTCCTTTCTTCCTTCCACATCAGTTTACCGTCAGCCTTTGGTTAACGTGTGTGCTCGGGGGAAGAATTTATTGACGAATTAGGTCTTTTCCCGGTTTATTGAGCTTTTTAGTCGGCTTGTTAAAATGTATGAGGAGATTAATCTTTTGAATAGTCAGTCTGAGCTGCAAACAATAATTTTGATTGGGTAGATGTCACTGTTCAATATTGTTCAAATATTTCAAATCAAAATGCAGTCTGACCTAGAGGGGGGCTGCAGATGGTGGGTTATTGACCTCTGTGTGTGTGTGTGTGTGTCTTTGCAGCCGGCTTTATTATCCGGTGCTATTTGGGATTAAAACCACAGCGTTAGCCCTTTAAGCTGTCAGTGTTTCCTAGTGGTCTTGGAACAACTGAAAACAAATTAATACCAATGTAACTGTCGCATCAGGGATTTTCTGAGATGTGGGGAGGAGGCCGTGGAGGTTGCGCAAGGCAGAGGGGCGTTGGGAGCACTGGCAGGTCCAGGGCTGGAAGAGGAAGTGGAATGGACTTCGGGAAGTAACCAGTTCATCCAGGGTGGGGTGGGAGCCCGTGGGAAATCGGCCATGCTCTTTGGGCAGGATTTTGCAAATACTGAAAGTATGCTGCTGAAACATCTGACCGTGTGGGAAAGGAAGAGAGAAATATGTGAAATGAAGGACGGCGCTGTAGCAATCGGACACTTCTAAATCTGTTTTGTCAGATAAAGGGTCTCCACGGGAGAATTTAACTTTGACAGAACAGTTTCATTAAGTGATAGTTTAAATAATACAGTTGCCACTAAACACAAGTTGGCGTTTTGTACTGATGAATCTGCCTTGTTCACATAAACTATGTGTAATTCCCTGAAAGGGTGGCCTAGACTAATGGAAAATGCAGGAGTTTTTAAATAGCCTTAATGTTAAATACTTTTCACTGGATGTCCTAACACAGTTCTACCTTTTCACACCTGATAAATAGCCTGATGTTACAATTTTATTATGAATGGTGTACAATGGTTTGGTTATCTTTTCTTCTAAGCAGTAAGCACCTCTGTGTGGAAAAGTTGCTTTTATTTCAATTCCTTGATTTGACAGCATGTTGTTTCTGTAGCTTTCAGCTGTATCATTGGTCAGCTTTCCCATGGCTTTCACATAGCAGCAAGGAAAGAGCATGCATGCTGCTATAAAAAAAACGGAAAAAGGATTGATTCTAAGAACTAATCGGTGAGGCATTTCAGGAGAAAGATGTATTAACCCAAATAGTGTTAAATGGTTTGGAAAGAATTGCATTCAAAATTTCTTTTGTCCTCTTTAAGCTTTCTATTTCAAACTTTCATATTTGATTTTTGCATAGTAAATCATAGCAAAGTCAAAAAACTAGGATTCTGATTTTGTCTTTAATATTCATATTAGTTTCAGTATTGACCTCCATGAACTAAAACAGATATACATTAGTATGAAAAGAAGAGTCATCAATTTGTTTTTTCACTATTAACATTTTTAGGACTTTAGTTGGGTTTTTGGATGTCATTCGATGTGGAGCTTTTTTTTTTTAACAGATGCTTAGATGTTCTTTCAAATGATTGAAAGGGGAGAAGAAAGTTGTAAAAATAGCTTCAATATTCTGCTTTCTTTAAGATTTAGTAGATTTTTGCTGGCAGGAGGAGGGAGGAAGTTGTATTTTAAGTGCAGGATGTTGCTGCTAAGCAGTGGCAAATTTGTGGAATAGGAACTGCTGTTACTTATCGCTTCATTTCCAAGTCAAACTAGAATGTAAACATGGGAATAGAATAGTGTGTGAATGCAACTGAAAACAATTCTTTATTTTTTATACCTTTATTGCAGTCGAATATGTTGAGTAATGGACTTACAGAATTGTGTTTAGGCCTGTGTGAATGAACTAAAAGTGCTTTATAGACAGGTGCCAGGGAGCACTGGATAAGAAGGTAGAAAAACAAGAGTTGTGTGCGGGCAGACCAGCTGGTGTGACTGAATGTTACTGAGAGCCCATTGTGTCAATGACCAAGAGTGCTGTTTAATAATGAAAACATGTTCCTCTTGGAAGGTGGAAAGTCGATTGTTGTTTTTGTAATATTTCCTCCCCCCAAAAAATTAAAATTTAAAATACATTGTATGATTATACCAATGAGTACCAAATAAGAACTTTGCTACAGGAAATAAAATTTAATTTTAGTGAGTTTGAACTAGAAAGTAAACAGGACTTAGTAGTACATCCTTCAGTACTGTGTACAATTAGGTTTAAATGGATAGTTTGAAAAGAGCATAAGCTTGCCTGTTCTGCCAATAAGCCTATGGCTGCGGGGATGGGGGCATGTGGGCTTTTTCCTGAACCAACGTATGTTGAGATTTTACTAGTATGCTTACAACACATCCAGGAGTATACAAAGGTAACACGATTTTGTTCTCTTGTGCAGTATTCTCAGCAAAACCATTCTGATACTCTGCTTTCTGTTGTTTGTCTGCTGTAGGTTGCCATTGTTACAGGAGAACTGAAATACAAATGGTGTAAAGCTTTACCTAAAAAAAAATACCATATTTCAAATATTTTGTGGTACATGACAGTCTTGCTTAATCCTCTGGATTATATTTATGGCTAATCAGTTGTCGTCGAACAGAGAGCAGCTTCAAGTGTTTGTGGGTTTTGCACTGGCTACTGTGTAGGGGACCTTCAACTGTTGTCTGGAGATAGTAATGTCAGAATGATTCAGTCTTAGATGATCAGTCTAAATAATAATGATTTTTAATAACTTTACAAAGACTTACTAAGTAGCTGCATCTGCTCTCAGATTTTTTTTATACCTTTCAATTCAAGAGGACACTGGTAGCTAAACCAACTAAATAATGCATGTGTATGTTCAGCTCAAGCCCTTTAGGCTGAGAATCTTAGGTTTGAAGAAAAAGAATCGATGCGCTGTTTTCTGAAGTATTGGAAGGGGATTTGAATGTGTCACTGATTTGAAACAGATTTCTATACTTTTGACCTCGATGGTTTTATTTTTAAAACTATTCTTAAGTACTTCTAACTCCTTTTTCTTTTTTCTTTTTTTAAATAAAAAGAGGTGGAAAGTGATGACTCGAAGGATAAAAGCTAAGCTGATCGTATGCAGTACTGTGCAAGATGTTATGAAACTTGCCTTCCTTGTTTTGTGGTTGGTTTTTGTTTATGTTGTGTTAGAGTTGGTTTTTTTTTTCAGGAAAGCACATCTTCCTTACAATGCTTAAGACTACTAAAAATTAATTTGCAATCTAGATTATTTTAAACTACTGATCAAGACTGCTAAGATACACAGTTTTGTTCTAATTCCTGTATATTTTGAAATTGTCTTAAAGATACCCACCTGAATATGTCCCTGTGTGACTTGCTCTAGGTGATCCTGCTCTGGCAGGGGGATTGGACTAGGTGGTGTTTCAGGATCCCTTCCAATCCATAATATTCTGTGATTCTGTGATACCATAACTACTGTTTTCAACTGTACTACCTCGGAAACACTCTTCTTGAAAGCTCGCATGTGCATTAATGTGCATTTGAGTAAATTTTTCCAATTCAAGTAACATTGTTGTGAAGACATTTTTCAAATTCATAAGGCAAGCATATAATCTGAAAACTTTGACAGATATAGTATTCCTGTTTTTCTTCAAGATGTTACTATTTTAATTTTAAAAACATATAGACTTTTTTGGAAATTGTTTTTTAGTATTTATTTACTTAGTGAGTTTCATGCTTGTAGCACACAGTTTGAAGCATGGACTCAAACTTATGCTTTATCATATGCATTGTAAAATGTATGCTGTCTTTTCATCTGTAAGGCTGAACTAGAAAAAACACTCTGAAATCAGCTAGATGGGAAACTGGTTCTTGCAACTTCAAAGAAATATTTAATCAGTATCAATATAGGTTTGTATGAAATTACTGTAAATTGGGAGCTTTGGAATAAAAATCAGGTGTTCTGAGCATTTCCCTTAAATGTGATAGAACAGTTACGTTGGAGAACATGGCCTGTAAGTTTGTTCTACAGCTAAGCTGTTACAAAAGGTCTGCTCTTAAGAGATGTGTTAATAGGTCATAGATAACTGTCACTTTAGCTGTGCTTTGAGACTTTTTATAATTTCAGGCTAAAAAAAAAAGTGTGTGTTTCTACTTACCTTCCATCTTGTGCTTTAGTTTGAGTGTTAATGTATTTTTGAAGCTTTATTTCCATTAATTGTGTTTCAGCTAGATGTGTTAATTTAATTGTGTGCACACACACACAAACAGGTTACTTCATTGTGAGCAGTGATCATTGTCCAGGCCATTCATAAAGCTTCACTTGCTTAGAATATGACTGAGTAGTAATTTGAGTAACCTTTAACTTCAGCAGCTTCTGAAATTCTGTGAAATACTGTTCTTGCAACATTATACAAAATTATAACTTTCTATAAGAGACAGTTCAGTTGAAATACTCGCTTTTTTTGTGTCTTTCTGAGGAGATGATTGCTTTTCCTCTTGATTCAAAGATGCTCTTCTGAGTTTTCATAGAGGTAGCTGAATGCAACCACAGAGCTGTTATAGTGACCCTGGGGTATAAGAATGTGCAAACTCTGCCTTAGATTGGAGTCCTTCTTTTGGGCTCATTAAACTAAAGCAAACCAGTTAGGCAGTGCTCTGGGTTCTGTCAAATAGTGTGCATGGTAATAAGTTGTATTTGCATGGTCTCTAAAGACAGCAGTGTGTAAGACTATTTCCACAAATTCTGCTAAGGGTTCTGTAGTGATTTTGCTAAATGTTGTAGAATTGTTAAGGAGGAGCAAATAGTAGTCTTGACCTTGCACTTCATGGCATACTGTGGACACTCCGGGTAATTTAAATAGAATGTCAAATACATACTTTGCTGTTACTCTGATCTCAATCCTACAATGCCTTTTGTTGTATATAGTTATACTCTTATAAGGATAGATAGAAATGTACAGGGGGGTACCTAAATACCTACATATGCATGTATCTCATGACCATAGTTCATCAACCCTGGAATTTTGTAGATTTATGCACATGCACAGTTGTACGCGTATGCGTACATAGATATGGATGTATGTCTATATTACTACTCTGCATATAGATGTGTCTGATTGGTATAGTAAGGATTTATTGTTTTGGAGTGTATATCCTTTACTCGAAATGGGTAAAAGGGTAGGGTGTTTTTCACTGATATTGTTAGAGCTGAATACAAGTTATGAGCTCTGCAAGCAGGGAACAGTTAAACTTAGTATCTACTTACCTAATGTGTATACGTTATTAGTAAGTGCAACCAAAGTCAGGCTTTTTCAAGTAATTTTAAAGCCATTAATTTGTAACACATAGAATATCCTGGTTTTTTTTTTCTTCACTCTTACTATTTAAGACGCATAGATTTTGTGTTACAGTTGTACTGTAACATGCGTAGTACATAGGAAGTTCTGGCACAGAGAAAGTGTATTAGTGTTGAGAAAAGACTAAACTGTACTAGTACCTCGAGTACATGTTTGTAGAACTGAAATCAGAAGCAAGATGATGTTTCTTCTTTGTCTTATAAAACAACTTTCATTTAGGGAGAGGCACCAATGTTAAAGGTCAGTTATGGAATTGAGTAACGCGTAAGTTAATTGAGTAGAGCAGAAACTCTGCGCTGTTAGGAAGTACAGTGTTTGTATCCTTGTATTTGCATCCTGGTGCTTTTCTCAGCCTGCTATACTCTGCAGTTGCTACAGTTATGCCAGTGCCCTAAATGAAGGATTGGATATGCATTTCTATTTCTGTTAACTAGCATTTAAGTGTTTCAAAGAGATTAAACTCTTTTTTTTTTTTTCCAGATGGAGCAGGAAAACAAACTTGCCAGTGTAAACTTAACTCATTATTTGTTCAATTGTGAACAGTTAGAATGTGTTCATGGGAAGGAGAGCACTCTGCTATAGCTGTGGACCTTTTGATCCAGAACCAGAAGCCCTAGAGAGCAGCTCGATTAGTAGAGTTCCATCTTAAGTCCCTCTACAACTTTGAGAAACAAAGCTGTGTTGAGACCCAGTACCACTGGGAGAGTGCAAGTACAAAGCTGGTAGCTTTACTAGGGAAGCTGAGGGTGTGGTAGCAAGGTAAGAAAAGAGCTGTAAGAGAAGGACACAGTGAAGTCCATTAGACTTCAGAACCATTGTTCTGAGTTGGAAACCATTGTTTTAAAATATCTTTGAATACTGATTTCAGAATGGTTCAGTCACTACAAGGTTTGTGTAGGAAAGTTACTGCTTGTATCTCTGAGGCCTTGTTCTAGCTATCTTTTTAGAATGAAAAAAATCTTATGCAACTAAACAGTTAAAGAAGTTTCCTAAAAGGTACCAGATAAATAGAGGCATAAATGGATGACCTAATTTGGTTGACCTAATTTTTTGCCCTATCTGTGCTCCTACAAACTGATACCTTTTCTTTGAAAGGTAATTTTATTGATGGTAATCAGTTTTGGAGAGACTTAAAAACAATATTGCTCTAATAGAAATGTCTTGTGATAGAAAAGTCTAGAGAATTGAATTATCAACTGTAAAAACTAGCAAGCTGATGTAGCCAGTTCCTTCAGTAGCAGAAAATATTAAGCTGTTGTAAGAGGACTAACGGTATGAATGATACTGCTCCATGGGCTAGATATGTCATTAGGAGCAAAAGCAGAAATACATGTTTCATTCATTCCTGTTTCTGGAAGGAAGCGTCAGTAATTGTGAAGGGAATCTTATGACACTTCTGACAGTTATTTTAAAAATGTATTTTACACATGAGCTCATTTAGTCCCATGAAAAGGATTGAATTGCCTAGTGTTAGGAATGTGCCAAGAACACCTAGAATGAAAGTTGTTAAGAGCTGTATCGATTGGTTGCCTTCTGATTTGCTAGAATTTGCAGAAATCACAGAATGTTAGGGATTGGAAGACACCTCAAAAGATCATCTAGTCCAATGCCCCCAACACAGCAGGATCACCTAGGTCAAGTCACACAGGAACATATCCAGGCGAGTTTGAAACGTCTCCAGAGAAGGAGACTCCACAAACCCCTTAGGCAGCCCCTTCCAGTGCTCTGTCACCCACACTGTGAAGAAGATCCTTCTCATATTTATGTAGAACCTCCTATGTTCCCCTTGTCTTATCATTAGATGACACTGAGCAGAGCCTGAGTCTATCCTCCTGACACCTACCCTTCACATATTTATAAACATTAATAGGGTCACCCCTCAGTCTCCAAGCTGAGTCTCTTTAATTTTCTCCAAGTTCAAGAGACTCAACTCCCTCAGCTTTTCCTCGTATGGGAGATGTTCTACTCCCTTCATCATCTTCATAGCTCTGCACTGGACTCTCTCCAGCAGTTCTGTGTCCCTCTTGAACAGAAGGGCCCAGAATTGGACACAATATTCCAGATGCGGTCTCACCAAGGCAGACTAGAGAGGAAGGAGAATCTCTCTTGGTCTGCTAACAACCCCCTTTCTGATCCACCCCCAGATGCTGTTGGTCTTCTTGGCCACAAGGGCACATTGCTGGCTCATGATCATCCTGCTGTCCACCTATACCACCTATACTGGTACCTGGGGTTGTTCTTGCCCAGATGCACGACTCTACACTTGCCCTTGTTATACTTCGTGAAATTTCTCAGTGGGACCTGGACGGGGAAAGGCAGCACAGCCTGCTGGGATGCCAGCCACTCCTCTCAGTTTTGTGTCATCAGCAAACTTGCTTATGGTGCACTCTAATCCCTCATCCAAGTCATTAATGAATAGATGGAACAGGACTGGTCCCAATATTGACCCTTGGGGGACTCCACTAGATACAGGCCTCCACCCAGACTCTGTCCCATTGACCACTACTCTCTGGCTTCTGTCCTGCAGCCAGTTCATGATTCACCTCACTACCTGACCATCCAGACCACACTGCCTCAGTTTGGCTGTGAGGATGCTGTGGGAGACTGTGTCAAATGTTTTACTGAAGTTGAGACAGACCACATCCACTGCTTTGCCATCATCTATCCACCTGGTTATGCCCTCATATAAGGCTATCAGGTTGGTCAAGCATGACTTCTTTCTGGTGAAGCCATGTGGACTGTCCCTAATGACCCTCTTGTCCTTGATGTTCCTAGAGACAGCATCAAAGATACATTGTTCCACCAGCTTTCCTGGGATGGAGGCGAGGCTGACCCATCTATAGTTCCTTGGTTGTTAACATGGTTGTTAGGTTTTTGTAAGTGCATCCATTTCATTTGAGTTCCTTTCTCTTTGGAGCAACGGCTTTGCTCATGTTTCTTGTGTGTTGGAGACCAGGCCTTGATTCTTAAACATTACTATAACTTCTGGTGTTTAGAGTTAGCATCAGTCTCCAATGGAAAGTTAACTTACTTGAAACCATACTGCTTTGAAGAACCTGTGCAGTACTTTACTGTCTTTTAGTTGTAATACTGAACTTGTCAATTTTAAACAAACTTTTTAACATCAGCTTCCTTGTTGTGTAGTCTTGTAAGTTGTTGCAGGGTTTGTTTTTCTAAGGTCAGAGTACAGTGGTGTTGCCTTGAATAATTTTGTATCTTGCAGCATTTCTCTGTCCTGAATCTTCGTACAGCCTCATGTGGATGACATCTGCTTTTGGGTTTGCATCTCAGAACGCGCAAATGTCTTATACTCCTGTGATCACAGGAAGAATAGCTTCTACACGGATCAGGGAGATTGAGAGCAATTCTTTCTTTGTTCTGAAAAGGTAGATGACCAGCTTTCAGCTGTGCAGCTAGGCTTCCGGACAGCTAATGAAGGACAGTCAATGGCAGGCTGAAATGGGTGTGGTACAGGGTTGCCATTGTGTCACATTCCTACTTATACTGAAGTTGGACCGTTTGCGTGTCTGCTATTGCAGCTATCTTTCATATCTGCTACAAGGTGAATGTGATGGATGATAAATCTGTTTCTTGTGCTGAGCTGGATGCCTGCAGATGTTTAGACAAGATTCTAGTTCATGCAGGTTTTAGTTGGACTGCAGAGACAGGCAGGTTTATTAGCTATTCTCAACAATGGGAGTTTCAACAGTGGGCTATTGGTTCAGAATTTTCATATTCTTTTACACCGCTGTTTTCTTAATAGGTGTTGTCTTTTATTTGTGTATTATGGCATTTTTATTCCTCTGATAGCTCTTGGAAAACACAGCTGCTTTGAACAACTGGGTTTCTAATTCAAACGATGCCACTTGGATTTCCTGTCTTCAAGTGTTCAAGGGACTTGCCAGTGAGCATTACATATTGCGTTGAAATAACTGATAGCTATGGAAACAGCATAACCTTTCTGAAGGCAGAGTGGTGTTCTATTCTGTCCTAAATGTTTCATGTCTTATTTGACTATATTTGGCTCTCCTATGCATAACCCTCTAGGGGAACGTTCCCTCAAGACATTCTGTCCTGGTAGCTTATATGGTGCTTGGGTATAACTTTATACTTAAATAGATTTGCTTGTTGGGTTAGTTGTCCAATACTTGCAGTCTTACTGCACAAAACTGATGAATTAATTAACATGAAAAGCAGAACAAACAAAGAAAAGTTATATGAATAGTTTGCTTTACTTAATCTGTGGATAGGTTTGTAAGTAAATGAGTGGCTGCTCTGTGAAAGTAAAACTGATCATGCAGATGCCTCAGCGGTAAATGTCCTGTGTTTCTGTAGTGCACTGCTGCTTTTGGGTTGTTGGGCTTTTTTTACTACTTTTCTCCTTGCAGAAAATAACTCTTAATTCTCAATTTTTATTTTCTACTCAAATCTTTGCCTTCCTGTGTAGGAAGCAGGATTACAACTGGAAGCAGTGCTTTCATTATTAGCTACTCCCTCATGTATATTCTGATAGTTTTAGCAAACAGGTAATTGAAATGAATATGGTTGTCCAGTAGGAGTACTCAAGGGAATCATTTAGCTCAAAATAAATCTGGAAAATCAAACACTATTCTAGAGGGAAGGGCATATGTAGGTTAGTTTAACTGCTTCTAAAACCTGAGAATTCCTGCAGAAATGAATTCATTATAAATTGCCTATAGGGCAGCACCCCTATTGCACAAAGGAAGGCAATAATCTCTTAGGTATTGTGAATTTCCTTGGATAGCTCAAAGTACTTGACAGTTTCTTCTAATTCTTCCATTTTTAGTAGTATAGGTGGTTACACAAGCACATTGACTTTTTTATTATGACTAAATAAAAATGTAAGACTAAATTGAACTTACTTCCTGTGAAGTTGCATAAATGTGACTGTGTGTAAATGGATAAGAATTACTACATTTTTAGGCAGGTGAAATGATCTTGGAAAGCACTTCAGGCACTCACTGGAATTTGTTTTGGGAAATGAATGTGTTGTTTTAAAGATAATTTTTCTATTATTTCTAGTTTGCGAAGAGTAGGCCCGGAAGGGAGAAATGCTGCTTACGTTGTTTACCTTAACAGCTTTTTGCTCTAAAACTGGAACACAGTAACTGTGCACTTAAAGCTTTAGATAGAAGTCTGTTTTTCACCCTGAGTGCTCTGAAGTAAGTTGTGATTAAGCTGGGTATTAAGCAATGCAGTCACTCACAAATAACTTGCAAAATTTTCTGTTTTACTTATAAACAGCAGAGCTTTTCTAAAGGCTGTTTCCTGGAACTGCTGTGGGAAATGCCTTGATGTTCTTCTAGGAACATTGTTCCAGTTGCCTCTTTAACTGGTGATAGGTATTTTCTTAATAACTATAAGCTCAAATTTTAGCTTTAATATTCATTACAGTGAAAATGCAGCCTTTAAATTATTTAGGATGCCAGCTTCTTATTTTTGATTTTTCTGAAAAGAGCAGATATAAACTTGAATACATGAGACTGGCAGAGAGAAGCCTACTTGTGCTGCTTACAAATTACAGAAATCTGTAGTCTGTTAAGGAATTACTTAAATTGAGACACAAGTAATAGTGAAAAACAAATTCATGTATCCTTAAGTCAGCAAGCTGTTGCCATAAATCCATGTATAAACTGTGATTTCCTAAGAGGAAATAATATTTGCTTCACAAATGCTAACTAATTCCATAGCTAGTTCTGATACACAATAGCCTGAATGAGAGCTTACCTTTGGTAACTTACATCTTGCTAAACACTGTAGCATTGTTGGTGCAAAGCTATAGCAACATATCTTTCTAGCACAGCATTTTAAGAAGCATGAGCACTGTTTCAGTTGGTGATTGTGTGAAAATGATGCCAGCTTCCTGTGTGTACAGTCTTATAGCATACATAATAGGCTTCCCCTACTGTATTCGTAGAAAAAATATGCCATGTCTGGTGAAGTAAGGCGATGGGATCATGCAGGGAAGAAAGTATGTGGGTATAAATACCAGTGATGGTATTTTTAGTTCTTACAGATGAAGATAACTTCCAGACACGTTAAGTGTACATCAGGCCAAGATGTGTTTAGATGTGAGAAAAGTACCGAAGAAGTAATTCGGTGCAGGAATATAGTTAAGAAGTGAACAGATTTACTTCTAGAAAAACAATACCTTTAAACTAAAAATGACCATGATTTTATCAGGTGTAGGTTGTGTTGGCGAGTCACTGGAATTTGTTTAATTGTATAATTGCAAAAATGCATTCCTTCTATTCTTGCATTTCAGAGTCATGTCTTCTAGGTTTTATGGGGCTGTTGCAATACCTACTGCTTTAAAACCTCCAGAACTTGATCCTGAAGTCAGGTGTTTGCTGAATCATGTGAATTTTCAAATGTTGCTCCATGCGTACTATTCTAAGACAAGTGATGATAACACAACAGACAGCATTTACTTTTAAGATTAGTATAAATTTAAATTTTATGTTTCCTTGAAAGTATCACATTGGTGCTTATTGGTAACAACTGAGAACATGAAGTGTTCTGTTCCTAAGAGTGTTCTTTTCCAGCTTTTATGTGCTTGAACTGATGATTTGTTTGGCTAGAGATCACAACCTTCTCTCCTTCCTTATGGATAATGGGTACATGATTGTCATATTGAAAGTTTAGTATGTAAAACCTTGTAATTTGTAGACTGAACCAAATAAAACCTCCAGAAGAAAGTTGGGGAACTTTGCTTATGCGAAGTGTGTCGTGAATGTTAAGGGTATCTCGTATGCCTTGGAGGAAGGATTTTTGCAGAAGGAAAACAGAAGAAACACTTGCTCATTTGGTTTTCCTATTACAATTCTTAGTGCTGTCTTTTGATTTGTCGCTAGCTTGTTTGATCTAACTTCTGGACATTGTATAAACAACATACCCTTCAGAAGTTCTACACTTATGTCAACTAGTAGTTTGATCATGCCTGCAAAGACTATAGTTTAACACTGAGCTTAGTATTTCTGTCAGATCTTATGCAAATTGTAACGTGTATTCTTTGATTCAATACGTATTGACTCTGTTCTATCTTGGATGATTTCTTTTTCCTTCTTTCTTTCCATTGTGGTTTTGGATTGGGGTTTTGGGCACTTTTCCCTGTTTTACCCTCCCTCTTACTTTTGTGCTTGTACTACCATATCCTTGTACTGCCAGAATGGTTTCCATGATTGTTTTTCAAAACTGTTGGTTGTTAACTGGTTTTGGAAGATGGAGGGCATGGCATTACTGGTGAACTTTATGAATAAGCTAAGTATCTTTCTTCAACTTTGCCTTTTAGACTGGAAGCTATTCAGAATTAGTATTATCTTTATACAAGGTGTGATGGATTTAATGAACTGAAAGCAAATAGTTGTTTGTAGTGTAGTTTCGTACCCTTTTAAGCTGTGCAAGCATTTATCTGTTTAGTTAGAAGAAAGTGTATGGTGGGAGTTTTGTTTTAATTCAGTGGTTCAAGTAGAACTCATCTATTTGAGTCTGATTTTGAAATCAGACAGGATAGTCCTCAGAACATAATAGTGTAGCCACATGTTTTATTGCTTTAGTAACCTCTTAAAGAGAAAGCTCAGTTCACAAATGTTATCTGGCTCTGATAATAAGTATATTTTAATAAATAAAAATCTTAGAAGTGTGTTAGCTGTGTACAGTGTGACAAGAAGTCTAAAAAGCAATGAGGCTTAACCAATTGGGTTAAAAGCAACTGCAGGGATTGAGAGGGTTTCTACAAAGCTGTTTTGAATGTAGCTGTTTGCTCTGTGTGTCTGAAAGTTAGAATTCTGTATTTTCTTTGGAAATTATCTTTGTAGGAATGGTCATGCACACTGTTCTTTGTGATTTTTTTTTTTTTTTTTTTTTTCATGATATGGTTTATTCATTTGAGCAGAAGTAGCATTCCAGGGTTTGCACTGGACCAGGTAATGCTGCTCATGAATTTCTCTCCTCAAAAGAGGAACTGTAGTATTGAACTATTGTCCAAGCTTTGTTATTAGAGAGACTCCTGGAGACCGAGGGCTAACTTCAGTATCTTGAATATGAACTATTGACTACAAAGGATGTAGTCAATATTCAGAGAATAGCAGTGTAGTTTGCATTGGGTTCACGATGCAGTCTACTAGGAAGTAGCATACTTCAGTGTTCTCGCATAATGTACTGCTCACCACAGTGCAGCTGTAAGAAACACTTGCTTCCTCGTCAGACCCTTTGATACTTCACTGCCCTCATGAATTAATCCACACTGGCTGTAGAGTATGTATTTCATTTCAACACCAGGACTAGGCAAAACTGCGTGCCTCACCATATTGCCTCTCATGCAGAACAAACGTGTATTCCTGTGGGCTTACTAGCATTAATAGCCATTCTGGTTACCTAGTGGAATACTGATGCACAGTGCTAGCAACCGGGATTGAGGAGATGAGAAGGTGGTAGCCTTTAAGGGGTGGCACAGTGCAAGGATTACAGACAGCATTTCTTTTGAAAAATAGTGCTGTTCCTTAAAGTTGGACTGCAACAGACAGTTGAGGTTAAACTTAATTGATGCATTAAAAAAATTGAGATTTTTAAAGCTATTGATTTCTTAAAATGTAGTCACTTCCATCGAGGGAAAATGAGGCTGAGAAACTCTGTCCTACTTATAGTGTGCTCTTAGTTCTGATATTTGGAAAGGATTGTTACTTCTCTCCAGTTCAAACCACAAGCAGTATCTACCCTACTGCCTATCTAGAAATACTGCAGTAGGCAGTCTTCCACATCTGTAGGAACTGAGGAATTTGCCTTTCTGACTGAAGGCCTATCTGTTTTACACTGAGCAAGTCATGGAGTTTTCACAAGTGTAGGCAGTAGTATGACCTGTTCCTTTTAAGTTGTTCAGGATTATGTAGGCTCACTTTCTCAGTTGTTTGAGCTTTGTCTTGCATAAAAAATACTCCGTGCTTTGCTTGTTTTTAGTATTTCCTATATTACTCTGTAAAATGTAAAATTCCATTCTGTTTTATCCAGCCTTTCCCAAGAGTGGCTTTGATACTTTGAAGGAAGTAACTTTGGTAATGCAACTTTCCTCATTTCCTGTATTTCATCTACTTACTTTGTCATTCTGAAGAGCAATGACTAGCAGCTTCACAAACTTAGATTTCCAATATCTGAAAGTGTAGTTCTGTCACTTCTCCCATCTTAAAGATTTGCAGTTTCAATAATCATCAAAATGCTATGAAGTGTGATTTTTTTTTTTCTTTTTTTTCTTGAGAGAGGTAACAAACTGTTTTGATGGAGAAAGAAAAATTAAAGTGAGGAGGAGGCTATTAAAAACCATCACGTTGTGTTTTAGTGAGTTAGAATAGGAAGGTATTTGTAACTTATTTGTATGCAAGTTAGCAGCCTGCAGTGCTCCCTGTGAGTAATGTATGTTGAGCAATATATGGAGTTGAAAAAGATGGTAAAAATATGGAAGAAGTTCTGATTGTGCCAGAAACTGTCACCGGTACTTTCCAGTCAAACAAGGACTGACTCTTGTCTCTGCAGGCTGTGGGCTTTGTGAGGCCTATCCACCCACTGTCTCACTTCTGTCTGATGTGTCCACAGTGTCTCAGTAGGTCACCTTTCATTTCTGTGGCTTTGCTGAAACGGCTTCCTGTTTTCCAGAATTAGAATGTGATTTTGAACACTACTTAGTAGTTTCTAAGGATTTTTTAAAATGTATCTGCAAAGAGTGAAAAGAGGAATATTCGTTTAGTGCTGAGGAACTTCCTTCTTCCTAGATGGGCAAGTGTGTGCTGCAGCCAGTCTGAGTAACAAGTTACTATACAGAGAGTGCTTGCTCTAATATCAGAAGGAAGGAGTGGTTACAAAGGAGACTAGTGGCTTAGAAAATAAGGTTAAAGGGAACAGAATTGGAATAAAAGGCTAAGAGGTGGGAAGCTAGTAAACTTGGCACAATGGTTAAGTGATTGATATGTAAGATCTCAATGTATAAATACTGTGTTATTGATGTTTGCCTCCAGTATGGTAAAAACAGCTAACCTTTGTAGAGGTGAGTATAAAGTTCTTTCCTGTGATAGTTCTTTGAACCAGAAGTTGAAGAGTCTCATATTAAAAAAGCATGGCTTATGTCAACTTAAAATTTCGGAAAGCTATAGAAGTAGGAAGCCTGTCTTACCCGTATCTGGTAATCATGTAGATCATCCAAATCTGTCTTTCCTTTATTCCATTTGTTATCTTCTGTAACAAATGAACATCAGTTTATGAGCGTAGGGTTACAGCTAAAAGGAAACTTTTTAAAAATATCTGAAGTATATCATAGTGTATCCAAAGTGGTTGCCTTTCTCTAAAAAAAGATGGAAAGGCTTAGAATCTACTTTTGCTGCTTTGTCAGAGTAGTTCCTTATTTCTTAGAATAAGGAACTCATTATTTCCATCAATCCAATTCATTAGCATTTGTAACTTAGAAGTTTTTCGTGATATCTAAATATATATGATTAATAATTATTAAATCATAATTAATAAACCACTAAAGGCATATTGCTCTGTAGAGGCTAACTCTGTGCTCAGGTATGTGTTTGATACTTGGACATCATAAATTTTTTCAATACTAGTAATAGTGGATGAATTTATGGTGCAAATAAGGTTTACAGGAAATGTTCAGTGTTGAAATTTGGCCAGAATTCTCCCCTTATTGCCTTCGTTGCTCTTCAAGAACCACATGTTCATTAAAATTACCAAAACAATTACCTTGAAAATAGATGGACCAGCAAGCACGGTATTCTTGTAGAGTATATATACAGGTGGGCAGACACACCTGGAATTATTTCCATGTTGAGGACATTTTCTTTGAAGTCACAGCATAAGAGCAAAGGGGTAAAACTCTGAGACATCCTTAGGCAAATAGGAGCTGGGTAGAAGACTGCATTAAAATTAACTTGGTTATAAAATAATGAACACTTGAGAGTGGTAACTGCATGTCATCTGTGGTGTTTGGGGCAAAGCAATAACATGAATGAGAGAGTTTTTCAACCTTTTTAGGCATCACAGTACAATCCGCTCTACATGATACAATAAGGATATTCTTAACTGAGAGGAAGATAAGTAGGTAAATTCTGGGATTATATGCTACTTTATTGTTTCTTCGGAGTATGAAATCATGCCATAATGTGTCAATTCAGATGTACAACCTGTCTAATATGTTATTCTGACTGATTGATCCTGAGAGAAAAAACATAAGACATAGAGCTGTTCCTCCAATTTCTGTCAATGGAGGATTCTGAGTAGAAGCTACTGGCACATACATGGTAGCAGCAGACTGCTGATCACAGGACACCAGGGCCCACTGCTGCCATCTTGAGAGTCAGGAGAGTGGCAGATACTCCTACCTGGCACATTTAAACAGAGCTTATGCTGCTTGCACATGTTTTACTTTCTTGGTTCTATATAACTTCCTTTCATTCAACTTCCTAATTTTCTTTTTTTTTTAAAGTTCCTGTTTCTAAAGGAAAAAGTTGCGGTGACTTCATTTTAGCATTTTCCTGTTTGGCAAGGATACCAGATATAAGTATTCAGTAAATGTAAGTGGTTCTTCTGGAGCTGTCTGTGTAATTATCCAGGTCCTGTAATTGATCAGATAATTTTCAAAGTGTTTTTCTTGCTGGGGGATTGAGTTGAGGGAGTTATTTAACAAATTGATCTGACAGCTTTAAAAAGAAAGAAATCTGTACCTCTCTGAAATTCTTAAGTTTCTTGTGCATGCTGCCTCTACTGTGACAGCTTCTTTGATAGTGTAGGTCTCCTACAATCTCGAGTGCATGAAAATATATTATGAAAACTTAGCTGGATTTTTTTTCTTCCCCCCCACATTTGTTTTTCTGTCAGCTTTTATAATGCACAATGCTGCTTTCTCTCTGGCATGCCCTTGCCCATCAGTCTTCAGTAGCGGTGGCATTACTTTCCAAGTATGTGGTACTGCCATCAAGGACGTTTTATATCAGTGTTCTCTTATTAGGGTCAACTTTAGACACCTTTGAAGTGGTCAGTTGGACTAGATGGCTGTTGTAGGTCCCTTTCAACTGAAATATTCTATTCTGAATGTATAGTTTTCATTCACCAGCACCAAATCTAGAAATCTAGATATGAAGATAAATACCCATTTAGTCCTGCAGCAGGCACTTAATGTGCCTGAACTTTGACTTCTGATCTGCCCTTTATTTAAGGTGTGGTTTTCATGCCTATCACAGAGGATTTAACACTGTGCATTTATGCTAAGTTTCTTCAGGCCTGATTTGAATTTTGTTGAAAGGCAGAGCCCATTGTATTTAGGTTTGTGGGTTTTTTTTACAAAAATGTTGGGGTTTTGTTTTGGATTATTTTTAGATATGAGAAACAGAATACCTTTATCTTGAAGCCTTTTTGTTACCCATTTTCAGCATGCCCTTAATATCTATTGAGCAGTGTGCTGTACTTCTAATCAGTAGAGTTGCATGAAGTAACTCTTGGTCTTTAACCTCTTCCTTACTGGCTAAACTTTGTGTCTAGCACTGTATTTCTGGTATCCACAAATGCTGCCATCTCGGGCATGGGTTGTGATCTGGGTGATGCTTTATAAGAATTTTTTCCCTTACACTTGACCGGATGACCAAACAATAGTTAGAAAGGTTCGATCAGGTGATCTTTGAGAGCTTTTCCAACCTGGTGTTCTATGACTCAGCTGCTTTCTTTTCATGGGGGGGGGGGGGGGGGGGGTGTG
>JAOXOE010079214.1:0-27850 GCA_028565055.1 Phoeniculus purpureus
GCTCTTCTGTAGGCCCCCTTCAGATACTGGAAGGCCACAATAAGGTCACCTCAGAGCCTCCTCTTCTCCAGACTGAAGAGCCCAAACTCCCTCAGTCTGTCCTCATAGGAGAGGTGCTCCAGCCCACTGGTCATCCTCGTGGCCCTCCTCTGCACACACTCCAGCATGTCCACATCCCTCTTGTAAGAAGGGCTCCAGAACTGGATGCAGTACTGCAGGTGGGGTCTCACCAGAGCTGAGTAGATGGGGACAGTCACTTCCCTCGACCTGCTGGCCACACTTAGGGTTACTCAGCACCATCTCTGTGCCGTAGAGGTCTCTGAGGCAGCAGCACATTGTCCGTGCCGGAACCTGGCAGTGTTTGCATCATTGTTTTGGGATTGATTACAGTGGCAGTGACTTCCTTCACAGCCCAGAGCTGGCTGTGTGGTTCAGTTGCACCCAGTGAAATCTTCGGACTTCTCTCAGAGAGTGTGGAAGTGGGGTGTGTTTAACTCTGAGTGCAGGGTGTGTTCCGTTCTGACTGGTGTCTCTCATACAGATGGATTTGTGTATCGAGGCCTTTGGTACCAACAAGCAGAAGCGAGCTCTGAGGGCTCGGCGGATGAACACGGTGGCCAGTGACGTTCTGACCACGGCTGTGACGAAAGCAGCTGCAAACGTTATCGACACAAAAGGAGTGACAGGTAGGGATGCTGTCTCGGGGTTTGATGGAGGCTGTCAGAAGTGCCCTTTTCTGGCTGTTCCTTACCAACTCTGGTGGGAAGAGGAAAGAGTTTTCTTCTAGAGAAGCAGCTGGTTTAATGGCTGAGAAGGGCACATGTGGATGAGCTTGCAGGTCTTCCTGGTGGAAAATCCTGCTAGGTGTAGTGTGGCAGTTGCCTGGATGAGGGCAGGTCCCTGTGGTGTCAGTGTCTGTCCCTGCCTGTTGCTGGTAGCTCCTCTGTGAGTCCCTGGATATCAGTTCGCTGGGGTGAGGGCGGTACAGTCACCTGGTCAGAACTGAAATGCTGAACATTTATTAAGGTGAACTGTACCCTTCACTGTGAAGGTGTCACAGTGACATGTCTGTGGAGAATCCTCTGTGCCGTGCACTGGGTCACAGCACGGTCCCTGGTGCTGCTGTGAGCCAGGCTGATGGGCCCGATTAGGCTTCTGCGGAGGAGCGTGCAGCAAAGAGGCAAATCCCGTGGCCTCATACGTGCAGGAAATGTATGCTCTCCAGAGCATCAGTCTGAGGTGATGTTTTGAGGGGGGTTGATAACTCTGCTGGTGAAGCTGCACCTGTATTAAATTGTCCATCCTGTGCAACCTCCTGTGCTCTGACTGTGATCAAGGAGGTGGAGAAACCATGGAGGAGTCATGGCAAGGTTGTAAGAACAGGCAAGGACTGTTCACAACTGACAAGGAGAGTCAGAATGAGCTGGGCTTGGTTGGTCTGGCAGAGATGATGCCAAGGGGGATCTCACAGCAACCCACAGCTTCCTGAAGGACAGTCAGAGCCAAACCCTCCTCAGAGCCATCAAGGATCAGCAGCAAAGTTGCAGTGGTCCTGGACCTTGGGAACCAAGGAGGGTGGTGCAATGCTGGGACAGGAGACAGAGCAGTGTGGGGTCTCCATCCTTTGGGGTTTCTAAGCCTTACCAAGACAAAGGCCTTGGACTAGTTCTAAGCTGCCCTGAACTAGTGGAGCGATGGGCTGAGACCAGTGAGATGAGGTTGAACAAAGCCCAGTGCCAGGTCATGCACTTCAGTCACAACAACGCCCAGCAGCTACAGGCTGGGGACAAAGGGGCTGGAGAGCTGTCTGGTGGGAAAGGACCTGGGGGTGTTGGTTGGCAGCCAGCTGAACAGGAGCCAGCAGGGTGCCCAGGTGGCCAAGAAGGTCTGTAGCATCCTGGATCAGGAGCAGGGAGGTGATGGTGCCCCTGCACTCTGCACTTGTGAGGCTGTGCCTTGAGCACTGGGTCCAGTTTTGGGTGCGACAGTATCAGAAGGACATTGAGGGGGTGGAGTGGGGCCAGAGAAGGGCAACAAGGCTGAGGAGAGGGTTGGAGAACAGGCCTTAAGGCAGTCGGTGACGGAACTGGCATTATTGAGTCTAGAGAAGAGGAGACTGAGAGGAGACCTTATCGCTCTCTCCAGCTACCTGCAAGGAGGTGGTAATGAGGCTGCTGCTGGTCTCTACTCCCAAATCATGAATGATAGGACAAGGGGAAATGGCCTCAAGCTGCGTCAGGGGAGGTTTAGATTGGGTGTTGGGAAGAAGTTCTTTGCTGAGAGAGTGGTTGGGCCCTGGACCAGGCTGCCCAGGGAGGTGGTGGAGTCCCCATCCCTGGAGGGGTTTAAAAATTGAGTAGCCAGAGCCCTTGAGGCCACGGTGTAGGTAGGGGTTAGGGAGATGCTGGGATGAGGGCTGGGCTAGATGATCCTGGAGGTCCTTTCCAGCCGGGATGATTTTATGCTTGACTGTGCTCTCACAGCCGCTCTGTGCCGAAAGGATGTCCAGTGGAACCTGAGGCTGTTCTGTGCAGGCAGTTCCTACATGTGGCAGTAACAGAATGAAACAGAGAAGAGCTGTAGCCTCTTCCTTACTGCTGTCCCAAGTGACAGAGACTGAGCTGAACACTTAAAGGTGTAAAACTGCAGTTGTGACTGAACATATTGGCCCAAGAACCCGCATTGAGCAGGCTGGTATTGAAGGCTTGAGGTTATGGTCACATTTCCACTTCCTCTGTTCGTGATCCAGAGCTATTTCTCTCCACAGCTTTGATTCAAGACGCGGCCCGGGATGACGTACAGAACATCTCCATTTTCCTCCCTCCATGTAATGAAGATGCTGACAAACCACAAGATGTTTACAAGTTTGAGGACAGTATCCTTCCTGTGACAGAGTGGTTCTTCTCTGGTTTCACCTGTGAGCCTTGATGTCAGTGATCTGGCATGGGGAGTGGGTACTGCCGGGCGTGTGAGTGAGCTGTGCCTCCTCCCACTGAGAGCTGGGAGCAGGAACTGCTTTGCTGAGGTTTTCGAGCCTTCAGGTCCCATGTTCTGCCTTTTCTCTATCAAGAGACATCTGCTGGAAATATGATAGCGCAGAGAGGAAGCAGCCCAGGAGGCTCCTGGTGTGTGTGGAAGGTAACTTCCTGACTCAGCTGGTAGCAAACCCACCGGGGCAGGGCTGGCTGGACTGGGTGATGTGGTGGTCAGAGGCTGTCTTGGGTTTAGTGACCACAAAATAATAGAGTTCTCAATACTTGGACAAGTAAAGAGAGGGGGCAGCAGAGCTATTACCATGGACTTCCGAAGGGCAGACTTCAACCCATTTAGAACACTGGCTGAGAAAGTCCCTTGGGGTACAGTGCTGGAGGACAAGGTGGGGTCCAGGAGGGCTGGACTTCCTTCAGGAAGGAGCTCTTAGAGGCCCAGGAGTGGGCAGTCCTCATGCACCTTAAGACAAACTGGGGTTGGAAATTACCAGCCTGGCCGGACAGGGAGCTTCTGCTGCGACTTAGGGGAGAGAGGAGAGTCTACCATCTTTGGAAGAGGGGGCAGGCTGCTCAAGAAGAGGGTGGGGATTCAGTAAGGTTGTATAGAAAGAGCATAGGGGAGGAAATAGCTTAGCTAGAGCTCCGCTGGCCACCACTGTAAGAGGTAGTATGACGTGTCCTTACAAACATGTTAACTAGAAGAAAAGAACCACAGGCAGTTTCCATCCATTACTGGATGCAGGGGGGACATTGTTGCCAAGGGAAAGGCTGAGGTACTTAATGCTGCCTTTACTTCAGCCTTTAGTCATCCTCAGGGTATGCAGTCCCCTGAGCTGGAAGATAGGGTTGGAGACCAGCGTGGTCCCCTCGTAGTCCAAGAATTAGTAGTGTGGGATTACTAACACAGCAGGACACCCATCAGTGTGAGATCCACCCCAGAGTGCCAGAGGTTGCTGGCGGTGGGGCTTGCTGAGGCTGCTCCCATCATTTACCAGCAGTCCTGGTTAACGGGGGAGGTCCCAGGTGACTGGAACCTTGCCAGTGTGACACCCGTCTACAGGAAGGGCAGAAGGGAGGAGCCAGGGTGCTACGGGCCTGACAGCCTGACCTTGGTACCGGGGAGGATTAGGGAACAGTTGGTCTTGGTGGTGATCACGTGGCGGGTGCAGGAAAACAGGTTCATGAGGGGCAGGTCTCGTCTAACCAACCTGGTCTCCTTCTACGAGGGAACAGCGGTGGCTGTTGTCTACCTGTACTTCAGTCAGGCATTGGACAGGCCCTAAGGAGAGCGGGTGAGGGTTACTGGGTTAAAGAGGAGGCTGGGAGGAGACCTCCTTGCTCTCTACAGCTGCCTGCAGGGAGGTTGTAGTGAGGCTGCTGCTGGTCTCCCACATCACGAATGACAGGATGAGGGGAACTGGCCTCAGGTTGCAGCAGGGGAGGTTTAGACTGGATCTTTGGAGGAAGTTCTTTGCTGAGAGAGTGGTTGGGCACTGGAACAGGCTGCCCGGGGAGGGTAGCCAGAGCGTTTGAGGCCACGGTGTAGGGGTTAGGGAGCTGCTGGGATGAGGGCTGGACTAGGTGATCCTGGAGGTCCTTTCCAGCCAGGATGATTTTGTGCTTGACTGTGCTCTCACAGCCGCTCTGTGCCAAGAGGATGTCCAGCGGAACCCAGGGTGCAGTTCAGAAGGGAGAGCAAAGGCCTGTGTGTTCTTTTCTTTAAAATCCTCCCAGTTCTGTCCCCAGCAGAGTACGCAGCGCTGCAGGTTCCAGCAGTGGTCTTTGTTAACATCACTCCAGAGGAAATTGCCAAAAGGACAGAAGATAGGAGGTAAAGATGGTGCAGCAGCCTGGCAGTAGTTGAGATGGGTCCTGGTAGCTGCTGCTCCCAGCTCCATCGTAGCCTAGGTGATCTCTCCAGGGTGGAGGGAGGACATTCGATCCAGGCATGGCTGAGCAATACCTGCCTCCGGGAGTGTGGAGTGTGGTGGTAGACCGGTGAGGACAGTGTTCACAGCACCACAGCTGCCTTTTGGGGAGCCAGTTGCTGAGGATGAGTGGAGAGACCCCGAGGGGTCTGCAGGCATGTGTCCAGAGGATGGACCACGGGGCTGTGCTGAGCATGGTGTGCCTGTGCAACACTGTCCGCAACAAGCACTGCTGTGCTGCAGAGGGTGCTGTGGGTTGATAGGCCAACACTGATAGCTGCTCAGGGCTGTTGTGCCCTTGTACCGAGGGCCAAGGTGAGCAGAAAAGCACGAGCTGCACCTCGCTGCCTGTCACAGTGCTTCCCATCTACCTGTGACGTGTAGACATGTGGCACGTGGAGGGCCTGTAGCTTCTGCAGTGCTGTGCCGTGAACATCGTGGTAGTTGACAGGACAGTGCCCACACAGCAGGCTCTTGGTCCATCCTTTATAGGTGTCAGGGGGGTTTCTCAAACAGCTGAGCACTGCAGTTACAGGTGTGTGCTGTCCTGATGATGTCAGCTAGTCCTTGTTCCATAAGACCCATCTTCCCTCCCTGTTTCTCTCCTTTAGCCACTGCTCCTTTGTTTTAGAGGAGCTGAAGGACCTACCTGCCAATGAGGAGAGCAGAGATCACAAAGCCCGGTGCCTTTGGTTCATGGACACCCTTGTTAAGTTCAGCTACATGAAAGTGATCAACAAGAAGAGTAAGAGTTTCCAGCTTCTCTCTTTCAAAGCTGCCTGCTGAGGCCTGGTTTGTAGTTGCTGTGGTAGAGAACAGTAGAACCGCCTGGAATGAGCAGAGTGGTCAGATAGCTCTGCCTGTAGCAGTTACTTTCAGACTGCTTCATGCTGAGATTGGGGATCTCCTTCTTGTTGAGAGTCACTAGGTCTGATCTGCTGGGAGGTGTATGTCTAATCTTTCTGTGTCCATTGATAACAGGGTGGCACCATGAGATCCTCTTGGTGGGACACAGGGAGCTCACACTGTAAGGAACTAGATTCTTTGCAGTTTACTGGTAGTTCTGCACTTAGGAGCATGGTTCATACGTCTGCACTTTAACCCTAAGACAAGAGACTGGAAACTGAACTCTCTGCCTACCCAGCCTCCACGTTCTAGGTGCAAGATATGCACAGCCACAACCTTCCTGTCTGTGGTTTTGAGGCTGTGTGCACCGTCCTTTGCTTATTATAAGCTCAGTGGGTTGGTCACGCTGATGGTGCCTCTGTTGATCTGCTGTTCTCAGAAGCACTGCACTGAATAGTGAGTTGCTGTTTTCCATAGAACCTGTGACCTGAGAGCTGCTGTCAGTGCTGAAAGTGTCCTTGTTAGCAGAGAGGTGGTGGCTTTGAGTGTCCTCCTACATTGCTGGGGACCCAGGGGTCATCCTGCAGCAGTTACTCAAGGAGGACATGGAAATTGCTCGTATTTGGGCTAGCAGGAATTTGTTGAGATGGCTTCAGTCTTGGTGAGTTGTGACAGGACCGTCTGTTAAAAAGAGAGGGGCTAGTGGAAGAAACACCTGCACGGGCACTGGTGCGCGTGTCAGACTGAGTAGTGCTGGAGATCCCGTTTATAAGGAAAAGCTGCTGGGCAGTGCTCTCGCACCTGAGAAGTGGTGAGACTAGAATCAAGGGCCCAGGTTCCTTTTAGGTCCCCTGTGTTCCTGGGAGGAGGTGATAAATGTACCTGTACTGAACGTGCTGTTGTGACGGGTGGCTGTGGAGCAGCAGGAGGAGGACTGCGCTCTCAGTCCACTGCGAAGATTCTTTCTGCCCTAGATCCCCTGGGTCCGGAGTGCCCACATATTATTAGCAAGAAGCTTATGAAGGACTTCACTTCGCTGACCTACAACAGCGGCAGGTAAGGAGCAGTGTTTGCTCTGATGTTCTAGAGGCAGACTGCAGCGCCACAGGTCACGCACACAACCAGCAAACCTCCTGCTGAAAGGAGACGGCAGGAGCCACTTTTGCTTCACATCACCAGGCCTGCAGAGTCATAGAATTGTTTGGGTTGAAAAATACCTTTACGCTCGGCCAGTCCAGCCGTTCCCCCAGCACTGCCAGGTCATCTCTGAACTACGTTCCTCAGCACGCATCTCTGTGGCTTTTCAACCCTTTCAGGAGTGGAGGCTCCACCGCTGCTCTAGGCAACCTGGGCCAGGCCTGGAGAACCATTTTGGACAAGATACTGTTCCTTATGGCCAGCCTAGGCCCACCGTGGCATGGTTAGAATTTGAGTCTGAACAGACCAGGTTTTGTCCGTGAGCTCGAGCCAGGGATGAGCAGTTCGTGTGGATCAGGCGCATGAGGTGCCGTTGGGAGTTCACACCGAACGCCCCCAGAACAACTTCCCGTTGCACGGGACCAACAGGTGAAGTGTCACTAGTTGGTGGCTTTGTCAGTGCTGCCATGACAAACGATCTGAACAAATGTGGGGGTCGTGTGGGGAGGACAGAGAAACCTGTGAGGCCCCTGTGCTCTGAGGTCTGTGTTACTTCAAGTTGTTCTTTGGTGTCTGGGAAAAGCCGGCTGTGCCAGCTGTGTGCAGGGCTCCAGTTGTGTCGGCACCTCCTGGGGGCGTATCTCGGGTTCACCAACACCCACTTCTCGTGTTCTTTTTTGACATGCAGAGTCCAGAACTTAATCTCTGCGTCGATGAAGGCTAAGATCACAGCGTACGTCCTTGCACTGGCTCTGCACATCAACAACTTCCAGACAGACCTCACGGTCCTGCAGAACGACTTGAAGCTCCACGAAAGCAGGTGGGTTGTTATGTTGGCTTGTCCCTGGTGAGATACGCTGTGATCCTCCAACAAAGGGCTGTGGCAGACAGAGCTCTGCAGCCTCTCTGGTGCCTGGGTCAAGCGGCCGTACCTGCTGGCCAGTGCCTTTTGTTGTAGCTGGACCCCACGTCTGCGTTGACGCTTTGCCCTGAGCTGATAGTTTGATTTATCGGTGGGTCTGTTCTGGTGCTTGTGGAGGAGATGTTCGTACATCGCAGACTGAACGCACTTGTTGCAGAGAGGTCCTGATGCGCGTCAGGAACCTCCTCAGTTCTGCCGCGGTGAAGGGTACAGAGGCAAACAGCTCTGAAATGGTAGCCTGGGGCAGATTCTGGGACAAGACCTGTCTGCTGCCACCCTGCTCTGCCTGCGGAGTGACAGCTGACATCACTCTTCATCTTCTCGTCCGCTGTGCCCGTTCCTGCCGAGCTCTGGTCCTGCGAGGTGCTGGCCGGGGTGTCGGTGCGGGAACGTGGGAGCTAGAAACAGCTGTTTGGGTGTTACCATAACTGTCCTGTGAGCAGGTAGGTGGAGTCTTCACGGAGGAATCCCAGGGCCCTGAAATTAATGCACCTGGGTCTTGTGTGGATGAACTCGGGGGCTTCAGGGCGTTGCAGGGTGGTTTTCGGGCAGAACTGCTGGCTCCTGTGTTTAAAGGAAAGATTTGCCAGGTGAATGGAAGCAGCTGAAGGAACAAGCTTCAGGCAAATGATGCTGTGGTGTTGGCTCCCCAGGCTTCCGTTTTTCTTGTGAATCCTCCGTGTGAGCTGCAAGACCTGGTTTTCCCAGCAGGTGTCAGCTGGAGCCCTCTGTCTGCGCCTCTGGCTCAGGGTGGGAGTTCCTCCACTGCTTCTCTAACTCAGCAGGATAAACCAGATTGCTGAATCTGTCCCTTGTCCTTGCCGGGAGACATCAGCTCAGCAGGCAGCTTGTTAGCACCGTCTGGGAAGGAGTTGGGTGGCCTCATTGGTTCAGCCCTACTCATTAGTGTCTCCATCCCACTCTGCCCTGTTCCTCTGGGTGGTGGTGGTGCCAAGGACATGATCTTCCACACTGGGTCACGCCGGTCGTTGTGAACAGGACAGCTTAGACCTTGTTTGGCTGGGTAGGAGCTGCAGAGGGACACAGACCAGACCCTTCACTGCATCTGGGGAAAGCACTGCAGGTATCTGAGGGGCTTCAGGTGAAGGGGACCTGCTGTAAAGGCCTGGAAGTTGTCAGAGTCTTTAGTCACCACTTGGTTCTGCCACCTCCCTCCTCAGCTTTGACAGTTTCTTCAGCTTTTGTCCCCAGTTTTGCTCTTGGCTCTTCAGTGGGTAGTCGTGACTCCGACAGTGTTGTTGGCTGTTGGCCTCCGTGTGCTGTGTGTTTGTTAGAACTGAGCTTTGTGAGGGATCCACGCTGTGAACACCAGTGCCCAGGCTTGGTTTTTTAACTGCTGTATGCAGGTGGGGAGCTCAGGGCTACAGGGCTGTGGTGCTGTTGAGGACAGGGTGGAGGAGAACAAGGCCTGCTAAAACGATTGCGGAGAGACCCATAGCTGTGACCCATCTGATGGGATGGTTCTTGCTTGGAGTAGAAGATCTGGCTTTCAGATTTTCTCCCAACAGAGTCTGTTTCAAAGACAATGAAGTAGCACAAGAGGATCTGGGGACTTGTGTTTTGTCAGGACCCCAGCTGGGGCTGCGACACCTATTTCTCTGCCAGCATCCCTTCGAGTGCTCTGTGTTCTCTCTGAGCAGCCTCCAGGTGTCTTGTGGCTTGTGCCTCCTTACCCAGGCTCTTCACAGCACACGTCTTGACCAGACCCCTCTTCTTACAGCTAAGGATGGTGAATTTCAGAGCTAAGAGCAGATTTCTCACTGTGCAGCCCTCCATTTGTCACACCCCACACAGGAGATGAGAGCACTGGGAGGCAACCCTGGGGTGCCAGCAGCCGCAGCTGAACACAAGCGATACCTGCTCTCCACTGAACTCAGTTACTCGTGGTCTAAAGTCAGCTGGCCATTGGGTAAGGCCGTGCGGGTTTATCCTGCTCTCACAGGTGGCATGCACAGCTCAGGAGCATTCCATCCTCCTCTGGAAGGCTCTGCCTTTGAGTCCCTCAGCTTCTGTCTCCATGGTGTCCTTGAGACGCTGGTGCCTCCTGGCTTCTCCCTTGAGGCCAAAGGCTGTTGGTACTTCATGCAGTGTATTGGTGCGGCAGAGCTGGTGCCTCGCCGACACCACGTTCTCTGGTGTTTTCCAGGATGATGGACATTGCAAAGGCCATGCGGTTGAAGATCTCCAAGACAAAGGGGCTGCCAGGACATGAGAATGATCAGAACCATAAGCTGGGCACTCTCTCTCTCCCCCTGCCTGTGCAGAAGGCAGCAGTGAGTCAACGGAAGCGCAAGAAAATGACCTAAAAATGTGTGGGAGATGCGAGCGGAAGCTCAGCTCCTTCCGAGCTGCTGTCCTGCACACAGTGTGTCACAGGGATGCACAGAACCGCTCTGGTTGGAAAGGACCCCCGGGATCATCGAGTCCAACCATCTACCCGACCTTACAAGTTCACCCCTAAAACAGATCCCTCAACACCTCATCCAGACCATCTTTAAACACACCCAGGGATGGCGACTCAACCACCTCCCTGGGCAGCCCAGTCCAGGGCCTGACCACCTTGTCTGTGAAAAACTTTTTCCTAACATCAATTCTAACCCTCTCCTGTTGTGACTTGAACCCCTCCCTGTAGGAAAGGCTTTTGGCGACCAGAGCGGAACCTTCTGGTATGCTGGGTGCTTAAGAGCATGGGGAATGGAAAAGTACCCGGGGCTGTATAAAGGGGCTTAAGCTGTCCTTGTGTGGGGTCGTTGTTTGGGGTCAGCAGCCCATCAGTAGCAGGTAAACATTCAAGAGCACCAGTAAAAGCAGAGCCCGCTCTTATCTCGAGAGCACATAAGCTCGTGTTTGTGTTCAATAAACTGACTCTTAGCTCGCATCAAGCTGTGTCCCGTCTTGTTCTGTCACTGATTGCTTGTGAGAAGAGCTCAGCACCAACCTCTCCACAATGTCCCTTCAGGTAGTTGTAGAGAGCAATGAGGTCTCCCCTCAGCCTCCTCTTCCTCAAACTAAACAGCCCCAACTCTCTCCATCTGTCCTCATCACGTTGATTCTCCAGGCCCTTCCTCAGCTTCATTGCCCTCCTCTGCCCTCGCTCCAGCCCCTCGATGTCTCCCTTGTCCTGAGATGCCCAAATCTGGACCCAGGACCCAAGGTGCAGCCTCCCCAGTGCTGAGTCCAGGGGGACAGTCCCCTCCCTACTACTGGACACACAGTTTCTGATCCAGGCCAGGATGCCATTGGCTTTCTTGGGCTCCTGGGCACTCTGCTGGCTCCTGTTTGTCTTCTTCTCTGTTAGAACCCCCAGGTCCCTCTCTGCCCCACTGCTCTCCAGCCACACCTCCCCCAGCCTGTAGTGTTGCAGGGGGTCGTTGTGGCCCAAGTGCAGGACCTGGCACTTGGCCTTACTGAAGCTCCTGCCCCATGGCTCCCATCTATCCAAGTCTCTCTGAAGAGCCTCCCTACGCTCTGGCAGGTGAACCCTCCCTCCTAATGATGGTGAGGTGGTGGGGGATGTGGTTTAGGGGTGAACTCGTAAGATGGGGTACATGGCTGACTCGATGATCCCAGAAGTCTTTTCCGACCAGAGTGATTCTGTAATTCTTGATCCTAACTTGGTGTCATCTGCAAATGTACTAATGATACACTCTGTGTCCTTATCGAGATCATCAATATAGATCTGTCACCCACCTACCTGTCTTTTTAGAGCCAGTGGTGACGGTCGGTCTAGAGCGACTCAGCCTTCCTGGCACTTCTGGCCTGGGTGGATCGTTCTCTGCAGCAGCTGGCTCCTCCTGCAAAACCCGAACCTGTTCTGCAAGATCAAACGGGATGGTGGGGGAGGCTGCGAGGGGATCTGCCTGCTTTTCCAAGCTGGGACCTGTTTCCCCTCCACCCCTTCCCTGAGGTCATCTCCCAAGCCTAGCCACAAGTGAGGAGGGAATCCTCCAATTTGTGTGATTTACTCAGAGCCTCAACCTGCTGTCTTTCCCTCCGGGAGCGGCTCCACCAGTCTATCTCACTGCCACTCTCTTTGGTGCTTCTCAGCCTCTCCAGTTTATCTTTTAGCTCTGCCACCATCTGGAGCAGATCATTCACCTGGTCGCATCTCACACAGGTGCCACCTCTGCCATCCTCTGGTAGGAGCGACAGCTGAAGCCCTCCTTGCAGCTGGGTGTCTGCACAGCCGCGTGGTTGTAGGTGGGCGCAGTCTGTGTCCCGACGCGTCTCTCCGCTGATTTTGGACCTAATTCCACCCATTTGTTAGCTGAAAAGAAAAAAGCAGCAGCGCACACAGGTTGGCACAAGGAGCCATTGAAAATCGCGCTGTGGCCCCCGCACCGTCTGAGGAGCTGCTGAACATCGCCCACTCCTGTCGTGCCTCTCGCAGGATCGACCGGGGAGGATGGGGAAGGGACTGCTCGTCACGTTCAGCTCTCTGCAGTGAGCAGAGGCCCCTTTCACCGAGGTTGTTCGCCCCAAAGTGCCAGGATGGGCTGGCTACGAGGGCCGACCTGCCGCGTCTGAGCCGTGCGCTGTCTAAGCAGCCTGCGCATTTGTCTGCTGGGCTTGGCCGTCCACCAAAGACCCTGCAGGAGCTGTCTCCAGGCTGTGTTAGGACACATCTGCCTCATTGAACTGGTTGGTGTAGTGTAACTTCTCTTACATAAACAGAAAAGGCCTTTTTTTATCTTTATGAGGAGAGAAAGACATTGACGGTGCTGGAGAGAGAGGGCGTGGATTGAGGCTGCAGGTCCTGCGCTCTGCAGTGGGTTCTGGCAGTGACCTGCTGGCTCGCAGCCCGCTGTGCTGCAGGGTGGGAAGCAGAGAGACGGGGGGACTGTTGGTTACAGCTTCTTGGCTGTGGGGGAGTTGGTTTCTCCAGAGCTTCAGTGTGACTCTGTGCTGAAAAGGTGCCAACATGCAGGAGAAGACTTCTCTGCTTCTTTTCCTGCCCTTGCCTCCTGCCTGGAGGAGGGAGAGTTCTGCTGGCTCGGAGCTGATGTCATCCACGGAAGGGATGATGAGTTTGAACCCACATCTGTGCAGTCTCAGTCCTTGAGAGAGAGAGAGAGAGAGACACTTCTGGGCTGGTTTCTGTGTCCTGGGCCATCAGCAGGGTGGTAGGAAGCCAGGGCTTGTGAAGAGTTGAGGAACACGAGCACGGGCTGCGTAGAGCAGTCGTCTTTGACGTGTCTCTGCTTCAGACAGTGGTTTGGGTTCAGCAGAGCCCTTCGCACCTGGGAGACCTGCTGTCCACAGCCTCGTTGCAAGTGGCACAGCCCAGTGCCTTGGGAGTTAACAGGCTGTGGATCACGGAACCACAGAAGCGTTGTCTCGGGCTGAGGCTGGAAGGTCACCTTGCCCAGTTCTCTGCCCAAACAAAGCCAGGTGCCCAGGACTGCTTTCGGGTGACTTTCAAGTATCTTCAGGGATGGAAACTGCACGACCTCCTTGGGCAGCTTGTGCCAGGGGACCCTCACGGTGCTTCCTGACCGAGGCACAGCCCGTGGGGAGCGGCAGCTTTGACGGGGAGAGGTAGTTTGGGAGGAGAAGCCACAGGATGGGCAGTGGGGGAGGAGTGTGATAAATTCTCTGAGAGCTGGTCAGGACCCATCAAGGCCAGTGGTTTGAACCCAGGACACTGATGTTCAGAGGGGCCCTGGCAGATCCAGTTTGTGCCCATTGCCTGCTGTCTGGTCACCGTACCCCCAGGAAGAGCCTGGATCCCTCTCACTGCAGGTATCTGCAGACATTGAGATCTCTGTCCTAGACCGCTTTCTCAGCCTCTTCTCGGATCACCTCCCTGGACCTGCTCTCCCACGACCACCCGCTTGTTAGCCTCTGCTGCAGGGGCATGGCTCAGGCTCAACCCGGTGTCCATCGGGTTCCTCTCCACAGGTTCCTGGCTGGGCAGCGCTGGCGTGTCCAGGTGCCTGGGGTGCTCCTCAGCAGGGGCTGGATTCAGCACGTCTCTGTGCTGAGCTGCGGAAGCCTCTGGCTCACCCAGGCCTTGTTTCGAGGTGGCCAGGAGGGTGAGTGCTCCGCGAGCTGGTCAGGCTGGAGCCACAGTCTACAGTTCTGGATCTGGGCCTCTGAGCTCTGCCTGGGGCTGTAGGAAGCGCTGCTCTGGGATGCCTGGGGCTGGTTTAGACGACTCCGTTCAGCCCTCTCCAGAAAGCACCTCTGCGAGCAGCCTGACCCTCCACAGCTGAAGTTGTGGCGTTTGTGTTTCCCTGCGGGAATGCCCAGAGCAGCGTGGAGCATCTCCAGCATGCTCCTGCTGGCAAAGTCCACCTTCGGCAGAACACTGTGATCTTCTGTGGGTGCCAGCAGCCCGGCTCTCTCCTGCCTCATGAGCAGCCGTCCCTCCCTCCCCTCTTCTCCTTGGGGGGCGCCAAGGCCGCGCTCCCTGCACACGGAGGCTGTGGGTCTCAGTCGGCACCACAGGGGCAGCTGGGACTCTGAGGTTCCCGCTCCGCAGCCGTAACTGGTGTGTTCACATCCTTCCCCGACACTGAACCAGCTCCTGGTCTCTGCACTCACTCCTCACGGTGAGTGTGTGAAAGGATAATAAATTGCAGACATCAGGTTCTTCTCTCTGGGAGTGGAGGTTCCCTGAGACGCGACAGGGTGCAGCTGAAAGAGGGAGTCTGGTGAGGGTGGTCCCGCTTTGGCTCAGACTGAGGCACCCAGCAGCTTCGACACAGGCTTCAGAGGGTGTCAGGGTCTGAGCGAAGCCCTTTGCTTGAATAACTGCAAAGCGAGCGTTGAAATCCATTCCCCTGAGGACGGTAACGAGCCCAGAGCAGCACCTGCTGAACAGACGGGGCTGCTTCTCACCTCTCTGCCCATCACCTGAGAGTCAGAGACCGACGGACTTGGGGTATCAGAAACACCCGTGAACAGAAACACCTCCCAGGAGTGAGTGGGAAGGACTTCAGACCTGCTGGAAGGGCCAAGGGGCTGCACTCACCTTCCTCCAGGGTGCCCTCTTGGCAAACCAAGGGTGACACTATCCCGGGTAGGACATTACTACTGGTTGTAGCTCTCAGTGCTGTTGCACAGGCTGCATTTATCAATAGCAACACCCAGCCGGGCCAGTCCCACCAGGAGCAGGACCTCGTCTAAGGAACTGCTCGCCTGGGAGTCACACCAGCAGTGCCTCAGCGGCCAAGGAAGAAGACACTGGCCACTGATTTCCCAGCTAGATTTTATTTAGTGAGACACTACTGAAGCTGCAAAATCCTTTATGAAAAGGGGGTAGAGTCCAGCGCAGGTCCTGTTCCCTGAGCTGTGAGAGCTTCTCAGAAGCAGCTCTGGAGGCAGCTGGTGAGGAGGCTGCCATCCCTCATCAAAGGACGGTGCAGAAGATGCTCCCATGGTTGTGGCAGCCCCTCTCCACCCGAGAGGTGATGCTGGAAACCCTCGGGCCTCTGGCCGTCATGTAGGACCCCAGAGCACCTCCCTCGAAATGAGGCCGTGCGGGGGGGTCGATCAGCATGCACTCCATGTCAAACCTGGGGAGAGGAGAGACACCCCACATATGACCGTGAGCTGGGTGAAAAGGTTCTTCCAGAGCAGCTGTAGAAACAATCCCCTGGGCTTCACCCTTCAGGGAGGGAAGGGCCAGGCTTTGCAAAGCTAATGGAGAAGTAACAGGGCTGAAGGCACTGGGTGAGGTGCTGAGCAGCCTCTCCAGTGCCGCTGGCTTTCATGCTACAGGAGCCTGGAGGACCAGATGAGCATCACCAGCTTGGGGCACCACAGATCCTAAACTCCCTCGAGCAATGCATCCTCCAGTTTCACTGGGTCCTTTCCCACACCCTGGACCAAGATTTGTGGCCTGGAGAGAAGATCCAGGGTGAAATTTCTAGTTAAAGAGAACAGTTCACTAATCACCCAGCCCTTGGAAGGGTGGTGGAGCTCTGGATTGTCCTCAGGCGTCTGCTGCAGAGTCCTGGACTGGTGTGACCTGGTCAGAATGAGGCCTGTAATGTCCAGACCCACCGAGGTCTGGGTGACAGCAGGCAGCTGAGAAGAGCTTTGTGAGCCCCACTAGAGGTCTGCAGCTATAGCACTGCCTCTGAAGGCCTCCACAGATGCATGCTCTCAACGGACACAAAAGCCAGGACAGCTGCATCACATCTGGGAAGAACAAGCACTTCAAGGTCCTCTTCCCTCTTGCCAGTCACACTGCTCTGGTAGCAGAAGCCTGGAGGAAGGATCTACTAACTGAAGCCACCCTCCTCCTCACCCGCAGTGAAGCACTAGGTGGGTGGGGGTGGCTCTAGCCTTTCCTTCCTCTGGCTCTCGTGGCCCAGGAGCAGAGACCCCGAGACTGTCTGTGGGGCAGGGACAGCAGAAACGCCCAGGGTTTACCACACAGGAGAAGGAGCCGTCCCGCTCACTGGGCACTTTCCCTAAGCCCAGAGACATCAGGAAGACCCACTGTGGCCTCACAGGAAGCAGTCCAAAGCCCTCAGCTGGCTGTAGAGGCTTCCCATGAGGAACCTCCTGGCTCAGGTTGATCTGCAGCCCTGCCTTGCAGTGGTTCACCCTGCACATGGGGCTGGTGCCATGGGGCAGCAGCTACGGGAAGCTGGGAAGAGAAAGAACCTGCAAAGCAGAGCCCTGTGGTGCCCACATAACTCAGGAGCTCCAACCTCACAGCTGTGCCCTGCAGTGCCAGGGGCCTCACCTCTTCTTGAGGGTGAGGAGGACGTTGTTCTGGACGAGGCAATTCTTGGCGCTGGATATTGGCCACAAAATCGACCTCTTTGCTCTCCCTTGGAAAATGAGGTTTTCCTGCACCAGGCCTTGGGCTTCATCCAAGACGGCGATCCCGTAGTCCCGGAAGGACTGGATCCGGTTCTTGGTCACCTGCAAAGTAGGTTTTAGGTGGGATGTCTCGAGCAGAAGGACACTGCTGATAGGGCTCTTTGATAAACACCAAAACAGCACCCAGAGCTGCTCCTCAGGCTCAGCAGCACTCTCTGGCTCTTCCGGAACACACCAGGGGTTCAGGCAGGATCTAGCCCAGCACACACAAGCTTTCCCAAGGCCTTCCACATGTTACCAGGGGTCTCAGTGCTAGATGCTACAAGTCTAGATGGTACCCAGCACCTTGGTGAAACATGAGCCCAGATCCTGCTGAACATGAAGCTGCTGCTGCTCCCCTTAATGTTGATCAGTATGTGAAGGGTGGGTGTCAGGAGGATGGATGGAGTGAGGCTCTGCTCAGGGGCACCCAGTGACAGGACGAGGGGCAGCGGGTGTGAGCTGGAGCAGAGGAGGTTCCACATCAATGTGAGAAGGACCTTCTTGCCAGAGAGGGTGCCAGAGCCCTGGCAGGGGCTGCCCAGGGGGGTCGTGGAGTCTCCTGCTCTGGAGATGTTTCAAACCCACCTGGCCGTGTTCCTGTGTGACTGGATCTGGGGGATCCTGCTGTGGCAGGGGGATGGGACTGGGTGATCTTTGGGGGTCCCTAAATCCTGTGAGTCTGTGATTCCTGATGGTAGAGGAGAGTGGTGACAACTTTCTTTAGTTGCCTGGTCACACTTCTAACGTAGCCTGGAAGTTACACCCCTTCTAATCACAGGGACAAGGATGGGGCCCCGACTGCCCGCCTGTCCTGCTGGCAGTGCCAGGGCCTTCTTGCTGCCCCTTTGCCCAGGGCAGAAGGAATCTGTCTCGCCTCTGCCCCACTACAGGAGTGAACAACTGGACGTTCCCTTCACAGGACCCACCTTCATGTTGGCAGCCTGAAGCAGCTGAAGGCCACACTGGTGGTTGCCAATGACGTCGTTCTCCGTGATGATGCCCTCTCCCTTGGAGATGATGCCATGGCTGCTGTTCTCATAGATGCCATTGCCTCGCAGCTCCACTTGGCACTTGGCCTCCACCAGAACACCCCCCTGGCTGTTGCAGGAGATGCTGTTGTTGGCAACACGCGTCAGCTGGCTGCTCTGCAGCACGGACACGCCAACATCACAGTTGGCATGAATCACGTTGGCAATGATGCTGAGAGCTTCACTGCTCTCGATGTGCAACCCAGCAGCTGCCAAACAAAATGAAGAGTTATTGATTAAGAGTTTGCAGCCTCAATCATCACAGCTCTTCCCCACAGTCTCCTGCAACAGAAGAAGAGGAAACTGCCTCAAGTTGCCCCAGAGGTTGGGCATTAGGAGCAAGCTCTTCTCTGGCAGAGTGGTCAGGGATTGGAACAGGCTGCCCCAGGGACTAGGGGAGTCACCATCCCTGGAGGGGTTCAAACACTGGGTAGCTGTGCCCTTGGGGAAGAGGGTTTAGTGGGCGGGTGTGGTTGGGGTGATGGTTGGACTGGATGAGCTTGGAGGTCTCGATGATTCTAACTACACATGCACTTCCAGTTCTAAAAGCTAGCCAGTTTCTTCTGCCTCAGTACAACCTTCTGACTGGGAGCTGTGTGGACTGCCTGGCTGATAGTCTGTAAACAGGTTTTGGTTCCACCTAACACATGCAGGTGAGCCAGCAGTGTGCTCTTGTGGCCAAGAGGGCCAACAGCATCCTGGGGTGGATCAGAAGGGGGGTGGTTGGCAGATCGAGAGAGGTCCTTCTCCCTCTCTACTCTGCCCTGGTGAGACCACATCTGGAGTATTGTGTCCAGCTCTGGGGCCCTCAGTTCAAGAGGGATGTGGAGCTGCTGGAGGGAGTCCACTGTAGAGCAATGAGGATTATGAAGGAAGTGGAGCACCTCCCTTATGAGGAGAGGTTGAGGGAGCTGGGTCTCTTTAGCTTGGAGAAGAAGAGGAGACTAAGGCTTGACCTCATTAATGTCTATAAATATGTGAAGGGTGTGTGTCAGGAGGATGGAGCCAGGCCCTTCTCAATGTCATCTAGTGATAGGACAAGGGGCAGTGAGTGTAAGTTGGAACATAGAAGGTTTCATATAAAGATCAGAAGGAACTTCTTCACAGTGAGGGTGACAGAGCACTGGAACAGGCTGCTCAGGATGGGTTGTGGAGTCTCCTTCTCTGGAGATGTTTAAAACCCTCCTGGATATGTTCCTGTGTGACTTGGTGTAGTTGATCCTGCTGTGTCAGGAGGATTGGACTAGATGATCTTTTGAGGTCCCTTCCAATCCCTAGTGTTCTGTGATTCTGTGATCAGTGTTATGAACAATCTGAACCTTTATATCATTATTAGCATATGAAACCTGACCTCAGTTCAAAACGATTCAAAACACAGAGCTTGAAAAATATGGCAGTACATGGCTGTGTAAAGCCTAAGTGCTTCTACTTAAAGTTCCATTTCTATGCTTCTACAGAAAGTTCCATTTCTATTTTAGACCAAAAAAGAAAGCAGAATTTGCAGTTCTAAAGATAATATTTAATGCAAAATATACTAGTGCTCTGAAAATATTTTCCATTTCTATATCTTAAACTTCCCTCCACTCAGTACCTTCAAATCCAAGCAAGTTGAGAAATACTGCTTAGTCTTTGGACCCTAAGGACTCTCAGATAAGTCAAACCAGCATTTTTCCTGTCAAATGTTGTTCCCTGGAACAACATGCATGGCAGAACCCGGTGGGATAATACTGACTCACACACACTGTAAAATCTTGCATAATGTTTAACATTTTTTTAGTATTTTTTGGTCATATGCCTTGGCAGGAGAACGCAGTCATGCCACACGCTGACTCTGTTTGATCACGTTAGCTCTGCTGTTCCATACCACAGCCAACAACTCTGAATCTGAGAAGCTTTCCATCCGCAGAGAAGACGGTCTGGCTATAAAACGTTACAGCTCCTTTCAGACAATGTGGAGAGGTCCATCAATTAAGTGTATTCTTACACTGTTAATTTATAGGGACTTTGATGCTGTAACATGTGAGTAAAAGTTTTGAAGGAGAGGAGGGAGGGAGGGAGGGAAGGAGGGAGAGAGGGAAGGAAGGAGGGAAAAAAGGAGGGAAGGAAGGAAGGAGGGAAGGAGAAGGAAGGAAAAAGTCTATTGCTACATAAGAGAGAACTTGCAGCAATTTCTACTGTATGAACTCTTGAGCTGAAAGTGTTGTCATTTCTGAAATTTTTTATTTAGAAACCATAAAAAGCCAAACACAGCAAGTCAGACCTCTATACCAGCTTTGATATGACCTCTGTTTTGAGAGCTAATTTAGCTTTCTGTTGAATCTGCATTGCAGAACATTTAAATAACCCAAAACATGAAGGAAAAACACATCTTCTATGTCTCAGAGAAACATCTGATGTTGAAACTCTATATTGCTTATGAACTGGCAAACCTAATTAAAGGATCTAGGATGTTATAGTGACAGATTTGGACACCAACACTTATCTAAGAAGCAGTCTGGCTTTGAAGTACAATACAGAAGCTTCTATTTATAAATATTTAACTGAAGTACTAATACAAAAATGAGAAAATCTTCATTTTATTCTCTAAGGAATTCATCTGGAACAAAATTACTGACTGAAGCAAGTAACTTCTTAATTTCCACATATATGGGGGAGGATTTAGTACAAACATATTTTTCAGAAAGGCTTCTGCACATTTCCAGTTTAGCAACACATAACAGGACACTTTAATCTAGTGGAATCTTCCCAGAGCTTGTGGCTGCACTCTTAGCTCTACCCATCACTATCACAGACTCCAAGGCAGCCTTTTCCAACTACACAAGAAATACTCTTGGGACCAAGGAGTCCACGGGAAGGGCCAAGCTTTATCACTCCGTGCCCACACAAACACTACTTTAAGCACTACTGTTCTAGCCATTTTAGCTGCAGGGGTAAATGTCCTTTGCAACTCTCTCAAAAGACCCATCTTCCAGATCTAGGAGATCTCCAGGGGAGACCTCATCCAGAAGACAAGTAAATCTCATCAGATGCAATTGTAGGAGTTGAAGGTCTTGTCTGATCATAGGAATTGCCCCTTCTCCTTGGGCACCTCACAGTGCTGCCTATCCATCTGGCTGACCTAATTGCCCCATCAGCATAAATCCATAGAAGCAAGATCTCTCTTTCCCCACTTGTGCTTCTCCTCATTTTCACAGTCCCATTTAATTATGGAAAAAGTGTTTGATCTGCTTCTAACCATCAAAGTCTTCATCAAAATGACTGTTGCATATTGCATGTCAATTAGGTGGCTAATTGCTAAAATGTTTTGGATCCAAAACCTAAAGTGAATCTCACAGTATTAAATAAAATATAGAAGCTGGCACTAAATTTGACGTGATCATTGGCAGTCTACTAGTCTTAGCTGTCCAAAAGCCACCTAATCAAATAGATTAAGGAGAAGAAGACCAGTGGGAGTTGCCTATCACACCAAATCATAAACTCACCCATTATTTTGTGTGAATTTAATGTGCTTAAACATTCAAGAAGTCTTAGTGGAGAGACCATCTAAGCTTACCTCAGTGTAGTCATTAACAGTGCAAACACATTTTCAAAAGCAGTCTTCAAATCAAATAATTAAAAGGTACAAACCTATCTTCAGATGTGATCCCATGCCAGCAGCTGCCAGTTATCACACATCAGCTGAGTCAGTGTAACCTTCTGTGTGTTCCTACCCAACCCTGATTAACTGAGTTCAGCAGAGCGCAAAGAGTCACTGTGCAGCACATTCCCTTCCCAGCATGGCTCTGGCAGGCTGCTGAGCAGTAGAAAGGCTACAAAGAGCTGCTGCAGTGCAGTCTTGCTGCTGAGACCTGGGGAAAACTCAGACACACCTGAACTTCCCTTTAAAACATAAATGTCTTCTGAGCATATGCGTAACGAAACTGTTAAAACTGTTATTACTCTGGTTATTAGTACTTACCCATCAATTACACCCAGCACCTGCGGCAGATTCCAACAATTACTTCAGTTTTACTACTGGATTCTGCCCACGTTTCATCAGCATGCTACATGCGATATAGATGTTGTATATTCCTCCAGCACGTTCCTTATTCTGCACAGGAATGATGTATCCAATAAGCCCTAGAATCAGCCTCAAGAAAGCTGTACAATCAGGATGCTGCCTAATGAGATTATCTGATACATGTTGATTGCACTCAACACCACCAGTATTCATCAGATCAGGCAGCTTGGGACACATCTCGCCTTCAGGGAAAGAAGGGCAAAAATCTTCATAAGTCTCCACTAAATATAAAGCTACATTATTAAGGAACATAACTCAAACTCCTTCAGCAGAGACAGAACCAGACGGATTTTCCAGCTCTGTGGCGCTTCTCACTGAAAGACAAGCAAATCAATCAGAAGTGGTTGGACAGGGAAAATTTTCATTAGATGTCTTGCTCGCTTTCTGAATCCCTACTCTGTTCTTCCCACAGCAATGAAGTTCATAACTACAGCGGTCCAGTACTTTGGTAACACAAAGATAATTAAAAATTAGTCATGCTGGTATTCTTTATTTACAGAATGTGTGTCTTCTAAATTTTAGATCATTCTATCTCTTTAGGAAAGGTGGATAAGAACAATATGAACCCCGGCTGAAAGGCAAAATATACTCAAACAGGACTTTGAACTAGGCAGAAGTATTAAACTCTATTCAGTGAGGTACTGGGTTTATAACGCAAACCATAAATGTACCTGAAGAACTCATATACTCTGGACTGCCAAAACTGCTGTTGGAGAAGACAAGAAATAAATTAACGTAGGAAATCAGAAGGAAGTGGTGATTTGAAAGTGGGATGTTTATAAGCAATTCTCAATAGAGTAGCAAATCCAAACTATGGGATCCCAAAGGGTACGTGCTCCAGCTTTTCGCACGCACTTACACTGCACTTTTGTCACTGCCTCGGCAGAACTCTGCTCTTGCTAAAGACTGCAAACAGGGGGAAACTGGGTCAGGAGCAACTCTTCACTTGTGGGTCCTGTGCCATGGGCAAACGGACATGCCTGGACATCAGCAAGGATGAGAAATAGCAGCATTATTCTACATTTTGCTCAAGAGCCTAAGGCTTACCGATAGTTCACAGCATCCTGGAAAATGTGCCAGAAAATTTTACATTTTCAGAGAAACCTGGCTTTGGGTGATGTTCATATACTCTGCCCACCAATGGTCCCTCCATGCTCAGGTACGATTTACCTTGGAGGCAGCTGCCTCATATTAACACACAATTATGTTATTCAAGAGAGAATTCACAACTCATCTATCCAGTGACTGTCCTCTTAAAAATCACTGGGACATTTGCCACTTTGTCTGAAAAAGGAACAGAGCTGGGGTTTCAGAGACCGACAATCGAAAGATGTGCAAGGCTTCTCCGGGTCACATTGTTCAGGCAAGTTTGACTGTGAGCAAAGAGACTGTAAGTCAGATATATACAGTGTAAGAGGACAACATCCTTAATTATTGGGTAATACATACCACAGATAACTAGGACAAATGAGCAGTTATGCTGAGGGTTAAAACACGCTCCTCTCGGATGAGACACCTGATGAGCATCTGCTGCCCAAGGAGTTGTCACACAGCTGAAAGGATGGGTCAAATGGGGCACTCCTTCTTTCCATCTTCTAATTCTCTTTTTTCTTAAGCTTTTTACAAACTGTTATGTCAGCACTCTTCTTCTTGAATATTGTCGTGTTTCAGCTGAGTATTGAAAAGAGAGAGGAATCCTCAAGGACTCATCTGTAATGACGAGACTAATTCCTCGGCAGCCTTGAGCAAGCCATTTACACTTCCTTTGCCTCAATGCCCAACGGAAAAGGGGATTAATGTATTTAATTGTTCCTCATGGAGGCATGTGGGAAGAATCTGACCACTACTTCATGTGTTTTTTTGGAAATGTGAATTGTCATCTACAGAATTCTAGATATTACAGACCTGACTCAGGAACACAGACTCAAGAACACCTCTGAAAAGAAGAACTTTTGATTAAATAATGATTGTGTGATTAGGTGTCTTATTAAAAAGATAAAACCATCCTATTACCTAGCTTTTGTAGCCACCAATATTCTTCATAAACCATAACGAATAAGTTGGTTGCATACATTTTAGAAGAGTTAGCAGTGTAATTTTATTTTTACTTCTTACTGCCTCAATTTTCTGAGAAACATTTTATTACCTTTTCATTAAGCATCATTTTGATAAAACACTGAGGGATCAGAAATTTAGTATTTTCAAGCAAGCCCCATTACTGGAAACAGTTACGGTATTTTATCTCTTCTTACCCTTTTCTTCTGAAAGCTTCATCTGCTCAGCTCAGTACCACTACCTTTTGATCTACATGAGAGTTCTCCACTGGAAGTAGGATGAAAAGTACAATGAAAAGAGAAAACGTTAGCACAAAGGCACAGTCCCACAAGACACAAATTCTTCTATCTCTTCCAGCCTACCACCTTTCTGGGCAACTTGGGTTTCATCACCTTCACTGTAAAAAATTTCTTCTTCATATCTAATCTAAATTTGCACCTTTTCTGTTTAAAGCCATTGCTTCTTGTATTCTCACAGCAGGCCCTGCTAAAAACACTGTTCTCATCTTTCTTACTGGCCTTCTTTCAGGCTGAAAGATCACAACAGGGTCTCCCTGGAGCTGTCTCTTCTCTAGGCTGAAAAACCCCAACGGTCTCAGCCTGTCCTCATAGCAGAGGTGCTGCAGACCTCTGATCATTTTCCTTGCCTCCTCTTGACACTCTTCAACACTCTCCTGTCCTTCTTGTGCTGAGAATTTGATTGCTGGACACAGGTATCCTCTGTGAAGTGAGCAAGATTATTTTACAACACCTTAGATACATCTTGAAAACTCTCAGCCATCTCTGCTGCTGGTGGCCTTTAGCCACTGGTTGGCAGGCAAGTTTCCACAAATATCTTTGTCATAAAACCATGTATTTGACATCTTCCGCTGTAAGGGTAGAGGCTGATAGGTCCCAGCTTGGATATTTTCTTGCAAACTAAAACTATCAAAGATAAGGATAAAGGAAAACAAACAGTGTACAGTGAATGGCTACTGAAGCTGCAGAACTGGGCTTACTGATAAAACAATTATCTAGGGACTCTGATTTCTTAATTCTTTAAGCATTAAATGGCTTATAATTGTTTAGTGATGTGCATGATCTCAACATTTCACTTTTCCTGAATGTTTTCGTATTCCAATTGCCTAGAAACGTTCCCATTGTAAGGCCTTAATGGCAGAAATGGACTATATCCATCTTGTATCGACTTCATCTGCTGTGCATTAGCACGTCAGCAGGAACAGTCATTACTGCTCAAGGACAGCAACTTTATTAGACACAGAGCCACAAGAACCAACATATTACACTGAAAAACTGCCGCCCAGTCGTTTCCCTTTATATATTTACAATTTGCATTTATCTTTTTACTCTTCCAATAGGCAACTTCTCTAAGATCTTCCCTCTAAGACACTTTATCGTTTGTTTACTGTAAGTCAGCTACTTTGTCAGCCACTTAGATGATGTATTTACTCAGCTACTTCATGTGGAACATGTTTTCTCTTACGTCTATTAATCTACACGGCACTTTCCCACAGCAGAGCTGTAGCTGTTCAATAATTCACACTCTGACGTTACGAGGCATTGTCAAGCGCTCGTAGCACTCTTCCGCACAACTCGCGCATTACCAAGCGTTACTCCGTATCTTCTGTACCTGTAGGTATGTGACATTTTAATTTCTAAATTAAAATAGAAATGGTGATTGTGTATGATCACAGAAGTCATCACGAGACGCAGTTATTAAATGGAAGCCAAATTGTGCTAAGCTGTAATGGTAGTACTGCAATTCCTCTGCTCTGAATCTAGAAATCATTAAAGGCTGATCCATGAGGTTTCAGACACCTACCGTCTGCTTTCTCCGCAGTAACAACACAGGTGAAATCCTGGAGAATAATGAGCATATCGCATCACTCTTCAAAAGAATTGAGCTGAAGAAGAAGGCGGCAGCTTGAGGATTGTTAGTACTTTTAAAAATACTGTACCATAAAAAAATCAAGTTGTGTCCGAAACCCACTGTCTCCGTTGCAGGCGCTTTTCCAAAACCTGGCAGTGCGTTTCCTCTGCAGTGTGTGCAGCATCCACCAAACCAGCACGTACGCTACCTTTTTGATGATGGTTTAAAAATGAAACATAAAAATCCTGAGTCTCACATGTTTTTTTCAGTCAAAACCATTCTGTTTTTTATTTCCACGGCATGTAACCCATGCCAGCTTTATGTCGTAGGGCTTTGAACACAGACTACTCAGAGGGGCACACATGAAGAAAGGAAAATTTATAAATCATTTTTAACCTGAGAAACAAGGGTTTGAAAATGCCTCAATAGTGATTTTTTATTCTTTCTCAGAATTCCGTGCTAAATGAGCTACAAAAATATGCTTCAGGAGGAAAGGGGGTAGACTGCAGAGGGGGTTGAAACTTTTATAAACTTTTTCAACTATTGCACATAAAATTGCAAATACGCTCTGTAAGAGCTGTTTTAGCTACAGAAATCATCTTACGTGTGGTGACCCAGATTTTGTATTGGCCCAGCAAGCTTACGGCACGAAGAGAGATAGTTCAGCAAGCAATTTCATAGCTAACGCTCATTCTGAACCCTGCCCGAGAATACAAATACATTTATTTTGTGCAGCTCCAATCCAGCACAAAAATTAGAGCTGTGCTAGGAACACAAGGGCACGTAGAAAACAAGTCTCTCACATCAAACAGAGAGGGGCTCCCACATTATGTCTAATAACCTGACATGGTTCCCCACTGTCTGACTTTCACAAGCTAGCAGTGCTCAGTTGAGTCTTTGTCTCACACCCCTGCAGCTGCTGCCCTACCTGCAGCCTCAGCTGGTGCTCTGGGTACACGAACAGTTTGATCCAGTGTGTCTAAAGCTCAAGCCAAATTTAACTTGTCTGCCTCAGAACTGCAACACTGACCCTATAGAATTTCGAGCCAATGCATTTAACAAGAAACACTTTACAATCCAAGATTCTTAAAAAAGAATCATTTTTAAGAGAGCTATTTCGTTATAATTCGTGTATTACATCTCTTTCACAGCAAAACCACCAAGTCAGTGACTTGGTATTTAAGTACTAGGTGTTGTGTATCAGCTCCCCACTAATAAGCAAAGGGCTCTCTGAAATTCCTCTTCATTCTTTTGAGTCCCCAAAAGTGAGCAGTGCTTGGTGCCAGAATTCTGATGCTGATGGTGACTATAAGATATTGGCAAAGGTATCTCAAAAATACCTTAAAATGGCATCAGCTGCTTGATGGGTTTCTCCAGTAAATGTGACTCACTTGGGATGCAACTAGCGTCACCAGAGAGTCTAAATCACTGAGGGGGAAAAAAGCTTTCAGAGAGTTTAGAGAGGAGCAAATACTATAAAAACAGAAAAACACCAATACTGTCTTAATTACTTTATGGCTTTGTTTTCTCTGGGCTTTTGTTTGCCCTCTGCAAACATTTGCATAATCAAGCTTCAGACATTAATGTTCCCAGAAAACATATTACAGCTGTCGAGCTCTAAAACTGAGACATTTCAAACTCCAAATCTATACCAAAAAATAATGTGCTCGTGGATGTAAATTGAGATGTTATTGAAGGCATCCATGGGGAATTCACAGCTCAAGAACGATCACAGGGAGAGTCAGAGGTAGCAGATATTTGGTCTCTAAACAGACAACCCTTTGCTTGTACTGACTTCCAGACGTCAGACACTATCGTGTGAAAAAGTATTTGAAAATGTTTCTTGTTTGAGCACAGACCTGTCACCTCAGGGCTGAAAGCAAAGACCAAACCAAGTCTAACAAGTGCACATACAAGCAAGGTTTGTATGATGTGCCATCAATAGATGGCCTCTTGGGATCACTGGAGGAGCTCCAAGGGCCTGACTTCACAGAATCACAGAATCATCATCATGGCTGGAAAGGACCTCCAGGGTCATCGAGCCCAACCTTTATCCTAGTATCTAACTGCTCGACCAGATCCCTAAGCGTCACATCCACTCGTTCCTTAAACACATCCAGGGATGGTGACATCACCACCTCCCTGGGCAATCCATTCCAGTATCTAACCAC
>JAOXOE010079262.1:0-27841 GCA_028565055.1 Phoeniculus purpureus
GATCCTGCTGTGGCAGGGGGATTGGACTAGATGATCTTTCAGGGTCCCTTCCAATCCCTAATGATTCTATGATTCTAGAAAACAATATGGATGTGTTCCTGTGTGACTTGGTCTAAGTGATCCTGCTGTGGCAGGGGGACTGGACTAGATGATCTTTTGAGGTCCCTTTCAATCCCTAATGATTCTATGATTCTTTCTACAACCTCCTCTCAGGTAGCTGTAAAGAGCAATAAGGTCTCCCCTCAGCCTCCTTTTCTCCAAGCTAAACCATCCCAGTTCCCTCAGCCACTCCTCCAGGCCCTTCACTATCTTCAGCGAGAAGCACTCAGCAGTCCCCAACACACTTCTGCGAACACGGCTTCAAATTCATACTTCAGAAACTACCAACATTAGGATGCCACTCCTTTTCCAGACCGTCCTAAAGCAACATGGGAGCCCAAACAGGAGCACTGAGCACCCACGTCTTTTAATGTCTGTAACCAGAGCAATCCAAATGTTCATCATTCCCACTTACACCATGTCAAGCCTCTGACACAACATGATAAAGAAAGGAAAGCAGAAACTACTGCTCAAGTACAAAGGTTTTACTGGAAATCAAACATTACCTTATCCAAGAAGACCTTTCTTTACCCACTGAAATCTTCAGTGACAAATACCTTAACAGAGACCTGAGCTGAGCTTAAATGCAGCCTCACACCACTGTGGGCGGGGCGTGTGTGGAGGTCCCAGGTAAAGCTGGTCAGAGCTTAATGGTGCTCTCAGACCACAGACAGCAAACTAGCCTCTCATGTCTGAACTCTAGCAAGCCAGAGCACATAGGATGTGAGACTTTCATAGTCACTGTAATTTCTTCACAACCCGGAGTGGCCAACAGAAGTGCCCAGTGGGATAGTATATGGGCACTAAGAAAGAAAATCTGCTCTCACAGTCTAGACGCAGTGGCAAACAGCCTTTCTATGGACATTTCTATTTCATCACTTAACTTATGAGGAAAAGTGATATGGGGTGAGAAACAAGTGGGAGCTTTGCTGAAGAGTTAAAAATAGACAGCTGTAGGAAATTTTCAACACATAGTGTGCTGAGTTAAGTAGCAGACAGTTCTGACACTTCAGTGTCTGCCTTCAGCTGTCTTTCTGTGTCACTGCCTTATTTATGTCATTTATAACAAACCCACCTGAAACACCTCTGTGTGGTGCAGCACAGTGACCTGCACAGAGTGTAACACTCAAACAGCAAGAAGCACAGAAAAGAATTGCAGAATCAAAGAATCATTGAGGTTGGAAGAGGCCTTTAAGATTAACAAGTCCACCCACTAACCCACCAATGTACCAAGCCCATTGCTAAACCATCCCAATGAAATGCTCAACCCTCTCTGGAAAGTAGGATTTTAATTCTGTGAGTTTGAATCCTGAAAAAGAAGTAGTGTAAGGTCCATTGGCCAGAACAAGATGGCAAAATGCAATGAACTACACAGTAAAAATGAGAAGGGATCCCAATTTTTTTCTGGACGAGCCACTCTGCCCATGTTATAACTGAATGTTCAGTCTGAACTGACATTGCTGCCAAAAGAAACAGCCCAGATTTTCTCACAGCTGCAGTGCCAAGAACCTTCTTGCTATGCCACACCTCCTGCTCTGTGCAGGCATAACCACTCGCACTGTTGTAGAGCAAAGCCCAAGCAAGGAAGAGCTACAGTCTGAAAGCACCCACTTGTAACAGTTGATTAGAATTCTCTCAACAAGGTCATCATGGACCTAGACAACAAGGTGCAGAACTGGACACTAAGGTACAAGAAGGAACCCCCAAACTGATCAAACTATCATAGCAGAAAGAGCCAGGAGCACCTAGGCCACCCAGCTAATTGTGTGGTGCGATTTCCCCGTTACCTGGCGTGGAACGGACAACGTTAGACTGTTAAGGAAGATTGATCACCAAGGGCCACCTTCACATCGATGAAGAAATCTGAGACTTCAGGTGAACTTTGCTCATTATCATATCATTATAATCCCAGAACATACCTCTTGGCCATAAGGCAGTCACCTCTAGGGAGAGCACACCCTCGGACACTCCTCTTTGGACAAGTGTGGAAGCCTGGCTTGAGGAGGCGGAGATTGGCAGAGCTACATGGGACAGAGGTGGCTTCTTAGCAACTGAACTTTGCGAAAGCTTTCAGAAAAGCTTTTTTGCATTCTTCCTAGAGCTGTTCATAATTTAATTCTTCACAGAAATGGTTGTGTGTTTATAACTTTTCAAAGTTCCTCCACAAACAAGGCTGACACAAAGGACATCAAGTGGGGGATCCTCTCCCTACTGCACATTGAGCAAATGAACACCATTAAAAACCTTCTCTTTCAGTTGCTTGCAAATTACTTGCACAGTGCAAATTCATTGAATACACCAGCTCAGAGGTGTCTCACAGGGCATGGGCCAGCTGCCTCTCCTGACACTAACACTGCCTACTTCTTCCCATGCTCACTACAGCACCATTGTATCGCTAAATGTGATTTCCAGCTCTTCAAAACTGTAATTCATGATTTCTTAAACCGTACACGTCACATAAGGTAAAACAACTTGTAACTGTTCTGATCTGTCTCAACAGGAGAAACTGATACCCACAGAGGAAGAAGAAAGAACAATTCTGCAGCATTTGTACCTTGATAGTTCTAACCCAGTTAGCTCTGCTGTTTGCAACTGCCTTGAGAAAGGGATCAGAGACAAGTGCGTCACACACACTTGAAATAAAGAGTCTCTTTATAAAACCATTCCTTTGGAGCGTTCTCTGCCTTTATAGAGACTTTGTCATGTTAGCTGCTTCTTACCTCTTTTTGTAACAGCTTTGTGCACCTGTACTGCAGCTCTGTTGCATGTGAATTCGGTCCCAAAGGAATCTGAGTGCAGCCTCTTTTTACTGCCTTCTGAGCTGTGGCAGCATTGGGCAGTTTTCATTTGCCTCACTGGCTCGGGACCTCTGTTGTCACACTGTTGCTAGTCGTGTGACAACACATTCTCCTGTGTTCCAGCTCTTCAGGAGGAAAGCAGGGCATCCAGAACCTGCGGCACAGAAAGAAAACATGCCTTGTCGTATTCAATTTTCCCCCCTCCTTTTGACTACAGCAGTGAGAAAACCAATTTGAGTCTGACCACCTCTCCTCACTGCAGGCTATTCCTGCCTGTAACAGCAACATTTAGCTTTAATTTTCCTTTTTAAGAAACCACCAAATGCTCAAAACACCTGGCACTAGCTGAGGTCTGGCTGTAGAGGTGGCCACTTCCCACAGCACAGGACAGTTCTGCAGTGGTGCAGACAACTGGGGCTGTTGGATTGCAGCTGCTTTTCTCACTAGCATACACTTCCACAGGAGAACAAGTGACTGGTGGCAACCAAAGTACTGAGGTGGACTCATTTTCCCTTTTGTCGCCTCCGACTTCCCTTTCCCAGATCAAGCAAAGTATTGTTTTCCATCTTTCCTGATCTCTTCCATCTCTGTTCTGTTCTGCCAGGTGTTCTCTGCATTTCTCTGCAGCAAACTAGACCTGTTTTGACCTTAGCTGGGTCTGCTCCTGAAAACACAGAACTTCTGCTGGAGTATCTCTAACTATTCATCTGGTTTTTTTTTACAGTACCTCAGAGATTTGATTTTTGAGGATTTCTGAGTAGAGCTCAGCTGCACTCTACTGGCTGTATTCTAGGATTTCAGGCAGTTTGGAATTGCCTAAATTCTGCATTTCTCTCTACTCAAAGTGACAGAGTTCAGCAGCAATGGAAAGGAGGTTCCTTCACACATTGTTTCCACCCAGGAAAATCATTGCTTGGGGCTGAGATCCCAAAGACCACCCCCCAAATGTTTCTGTGTCTGAAGCTAAGATTTGAAGCCAGTACCAAAGCCCCAGGTTCAGCCCAACCAGATAGTTCAGATGCAGGTGGGCTGTGCTGCACCTACCCCACCTGCTGGTCCAGCTGGCATGGGAGAGTAGGAGAGGTGGTCGGTGTCAGCAGCTCTGTGGCCAACCCTGGCCAGCAGCAATCATAAGAGCGGTGTCACCCTGTGGCTTCACCACAAGGTGGTGAGGAAGGCTTGCAGTTGCATCCATATGAAAGAATCCTTTTAAGCTGGCAAAGACCGGTTTGGTCCGGTTCCAATGCTCAGGCATTGCAAAGTCAAGGTTAACGCTTAAGGAAATAAGGGATAGGACATTTGAGGAGAAGAAAGAGCAGCTCGGCAGTTATTAAAGACAGCAAGGGATATATGGTGGTGCCACGGTGATTTTTAAGGTGTTTATATACAAAAAAAGCCTATTTCCCCTGAGTTACAGGTAGGTCTATGGCCTGGGAATAAGGCAGGCGGTGTCAGAGTGGGAAATACAGGCTTTGTAGGCTTCTTACAAGGGGATAAACTACACGAGCCCTTTGAAAACAAAATTAGGCAGGATAAAAGAAAAAAGACATAAAGATCTACTTTGCTTTGGGACTAAGGTTTGACAGTTTTGCTTGGCTTTAGGAAAACTGACCTGTAAACTGAGCTATTCCAGAAAAATACAGCTTTATGAAAGCTGTTCCAAGTCAGCCTGTGACTCCACTCAGAACAGGGTGCTGCAGTGCACAGTACCAGCAGAAAGAGGTGGCTGAAAATGGAACTACTGATGCTCTTTGAAGGCAGCAGAATGTGGGCAGTGTGAGTTTCTCTCCTGCACTGCCTGAACTGCTTAGGCTTTCACATTTTCAAGTATGATAAACCATCACTACATCTGAAAGAGCGCTACTGCTGACAGCCAATAGTTGAAGAGAGACCCTTTCTATGTGAAGATTGTGTCGCTGCTGGCATCGACTACAAAAGACCCAATTCTTTAAAAGGAGGACAAAAAGTCACAATGAAAGGGCATGCACCTGCTCACAGTTGTAACCTCAGTGCTTCTCAGCATTTGCAAATCTGAGAGCCTGAAATCCATTTCAGGGAAGACTGCTAACTGAAGTATATAATGAATTATAAGCAAACCCTGATCTTGTGCCTCCTACTTATTGCATCTTCATTCCTTGCAGTGTAAGGTCCAACAGTAAGATGCAAACACACTTAGTTGCCACCTCTGAAATGTATTTAGTTATCAGTGACATTTCTTCATGTAGCCTGTCAAACCTGACAGTCTTCCACAGGAACTAAACTGTCTGTTGGCTGCAGTTCATTTAACTATCCTAATGCCATCCCTACAGTCATTCTGTCTTCCTCCTAAAAATGAGGTTGCACCCCAAACAATTTCCCTTACAGTCCTACCCCACCCTGACTGGAGATTCTGGCAAGTGGGTTTGCACAAATGAAGACATTCAACTTTTTCTCTCTCGGTTTCCCGTCTCGGTGACCAGCAGTGCTGAGATTGCCTCTGTAAACAGAGGACACTGGAGCCAACAGGAGCACCTGGAAGACTGTGCTAATCTTGGAGGAAGCAACAGTGACACTGAGGAGAGAAGAAGAAATAATAAACAAGTGGGAATTTCACCAGAGGGAGCAGGAGAACAATTAAAAGCATGAGCATGTAACATGGGGTCTTTTTTTCCAGCATCAGGAATTGCCTGCTCTGGAATATGGGATTTCCCAACAGCACTTTCCTGTGCCACAAAGACAGATATTTGAAAGCCCCTTTCAAAACAGTTCTCTGTAGCCTGGCTGGGATTGGGGGGCCATGACTCATGCGTGGTTGTGAGCTGAATAACGGTTTCCACTGACAGGTTCAAATACATACACGGGTTGGAGATGCATTCTACAAACGTTCCACTCATCTAGGAGTGTATCTGAAAGCTCAAATGTAGAAACCAGAGTGATGTTTCCTCAGCAAGCTATGCTTGGCTGCCACATCCTATATCATGTTACAAAGGAAGTGCTAGGCAAAGACAAAGCTCCAGTACTTGTGCAGCTGGGGTTTGCAGGCAGTGATACCCTGTGCACAGTGACACAGCATCTGAACAAATGATGATTTGATAAATGTGCTGGAATTTCCGGGTTAGTTGCTCTAGGCCAGGGGGCTGACTTTAAAGGCGACTGCTTTTCTCCTACCTCAGCATCAGAGTAAGTGATTCTTCTGTAACATTGTCACAATACCTTTTGGCCTGACTAAATAGTTTTCTCTGAGTACAAACAAGGAGCAATCCCCTTGAAACAAGAGCTGCTACACTGGATTTGGGATGGGAATCAGAGTAGAAGGTAAGGAAATACTGTAACAGAACAAACAACTAGAAAATACAGCACAGGCTTCTTCCTGTCTCTGTGCTGGAAGGAACTTGTCTCTGTTCAAAGTCATGGTGTGAGATGTGTGTCTGAGATGGCATGTGATGCTGTGTTACGTAACCTTCCCTTCACCATTGCTGATAAAGCACTATTGAAATGACTTCTCTTCGCAGATTCTTCGTCACAAGTGAATTTAGCCTGATTTTGATCCCACACCTAGATTTACAAAGCAGAGGAGATGGTAGTTCCATGATAGTGTTGGTACGTGTCTCAGATGACTCACACATGTCATTTCCAATGAGAACCCATAAAACACAGATATACAGCACATCTTTGGTAAATGCTACACTCTTCACACCAGCTCTGACAGCAGGGCAGTTCTAAAGAGTGTTTAATACCATGCTGCCACCATTCACCAAAATGTCTCTAGAAAAGGTAAGCTACCTTAAACTAGGCTGTGATTTTCCAAGAGGAAACTCTTATATGCGATAGCAGACAGACTGGCAGACGCACTCTCAAACGCATGCACTCGTATGCAGTGCACTTGCCATTCACAGACCCAAGGTGAGAAGGCCTTAAATGGGTAGAAACAGCAAGAGTGATGCAGTTCATTAGAAAGAAGAGAAACTTTCCAGTTCTTCAGAACTAGACACCTATTCTTACTAATAAGGGAAGCTCATAAACGGCCACTTTGTGCTGTCTGGTGGAGCAGATGTGAACAGTGACATCAGGTGTTCAGAACAGCACAACTTTGGGAGAAAGATGCTCATCAAGAAAAGGGACAATGGACTTCACAGTGAGGGTGACGTAGCATTGGAACAGGCTGCCCAGAGGGGTTGTGGAGTCTCCTTCTCTCAAGACGTTTAAAATCCACCTGGATATGTTTCTGTGTGACTCGGTCTAGGTGATCCTGCTGTGGAGGGGGATTGGACTAGATGATCTTTCGAGGTCCCTTCCAATCCCTAATGTTCTGTGATTCTGACATGCTGACTTTTTAACAAACAGGCACATTTGGAATTACTAAATGCAGTCTCACCAAAACGATACACTGGTGGGATGGTGCCTGAACTGGCTCTATCTGTCAGACACAGCCTATTGTGTCCTCATGGTGATACTGTCATTCTGTGGATTGTTTTTCAGACACAAAACCACCTCATTAGAGATAGCTGAACACTAAAACAATGACAATGTAATAAATGTTCATCCAAGCTTGTCCACTTTTCCCTGAGAGGTTCCATATTTGAAAGGCTGATGACTGTGATGGCAGCCCAAACCCATATCCACCTCCTGATGTAGAGCTCCAGTATTTACTGCTGTCCAAATCAGAGGAAGCTGATGTGACAGTGAGAACTGGGGTCAGTTGAAGAAGTTTCTCTTAGGTGACCGCTTCCTTCTTTGGAGGGGATTTGCCTGGGCTGGACTCACCCAGAAGTAGTGACCAGTGCCCAAGGAGATAACGTCAATCTATACTGTCTTGTGTGCCAAATACATACATTTTCACACGTGCAACTAGAGGCAGAGAGAGTCCGTAGGACCTTACTTCCATGTAGCAGGCAGAACATTTTTGACACTTAGCTCTGCTTCCTTGTTTACTTATTTGCATTCAGGCAGAGGAAGTGGTAAGGCTGACTAGCTGACAGCTTTTCTGAGAAGAGACCATTTTGTATGAGAGGAAACAGTTATCTCTGCTGGATGTCCTAACAACGAAGAACTACATTAAAAAAACTGATCTTAAACAGAAGAAGCTGGGTATTAGGCAAAGAATTACTGCACACGCTGGAGGTGCTCACACTCAGTGAGTGCATGGTTGGCCCACCGATGTGCTGCTCTCCACATTCCTTATCTGCCTAGAGGAGAAAACTCACAATGGATTTGCGGAACATTCCCTACCGTTCAGAAGTGGTTACATGGAACCCAGATAACCTGGCAGAGTATTTTAGAATGGTAAGCTTCATCGCGTTTTGTCTTTGCACGATGGCAGAACAAAACCCTATAATTCTGTTTGTGCTAAATCTTTTGCTTGGTGTCAGAGTAGAACCAGAAGCACTGATCATTCAGAAGCTGAGCTAAAGTGGCCAGGGAAATCTATCAGTGTGTTTTAAATTGTGCTTTAAATTGAGTGTAAGAGAAAGTTGGGGATTTTCAGAGAACATACACACTTTACTGCAACAATTGTTGATATAACATGAATTAACAGCTGTAGAAGGCATTATTGTATGAAGACTACAAACTTGTCTAGGTCTTCTGTAAAGATTTTCAAAAGAGAGATCTTTTTTTTCAAATTGGTCGCTGTTCTCAAATGAGGCTCTGAATGTCTTTTCTAATCACACCCATGAGAACCCAGACAGGAATTTCACAGTTGTGGGTATACTACAGACTCTTAAATACTGTTAGACACAGTTGGAAAAACACTTTGCCTTTTGGTTTGACTTCCCTATTCTAGAATTTTTGGGGCAAACCCCATTGCTCAAGACTACTAGCTACCCCTTCTTTCTTGTCACAGTGACTTCTTTCTGCCTTTCCTCTGCGAGCCTAGCTAGCAGCTTCTGTTTCTTTTGACATCTTTTCACTTATGATGATCTACAAGTTTATTTTACAATGCAAAGGAGTTTCCACACTGGAAAAGTACTTTGAAAGGCAATGCAGGAATTCACTGCAATGTCTGTGTTCTGCAGAGCACTGCTGACACCTTTGTAACTGCCCAGGACCACGTAGCTGAGCCAACTTTACTGACATTTCATTTCTAGGTGTTCCCTGTGAACGGCTCCTGTCTCAATTCACATCAGAAGCAGTGCCTGCTCCATTGCACTTGCAACAGAATACGTTCCTCCCAAAGCCCCAAACTGTCAGCCTGCAATGTAATATTCGATCAATCAGAAGATTCACGAAGATGTTTAAGGAATGCCAGAAAAGCTGGTTAATTTTCAAGTGAGCTCAACTCTGGAGCACTCTGGGCTTAATTTTGAAATTAAGCAACTCTTGCAACTCCTATAACTCTCTGAGAATCTTATTTTGGGAGCTGAGACAAATTTGATAGTAGAATGCAACACTATCTAATGAAGACAAACAGACCAGGCACAAAACCTTAGGTCTACTAAATCTCCAGAGAAGTGAAACTGTGAACTGTTTGCAAATCTCTAATTTTAGGTTGCAGTGGTTAGGAACACAGGAAAGTGAAATAAAGATTTGGAGATGAGATCGTTACCAAGAGGTAACTTCAGATAAACATGAAGAACACTACAAGGCTGGTGTGTGCTGCTTTGGATCAGCATTCACAAGAGACTAAGAAAGGAAATGGCTTCCTGAAAGCACTGATAAAGACAGTCTTAACGGTAACAAACAGCTTAACTCTAAGTTCTGTCATGACTTTTGAGCCTGGTTACATTAACTTTTGGCTACCTTCCCTCTAAGGATCCAGATACCCCTCGGGATAGAGATAATCTTGGCAGTCCACTTTTGGGGAAGTGTGTCAGGGCAAAAGCTGATGAGAGGTGTCTAAGGAATCCATGTAAGGCAACAACATCAGCCTCAGTCAGCTCTGGGCAACTGCCATAAATGACCTGATCTCCTTAGATAAACCCACACAATATCCCTCATGTCTACCATTAAAGCGTCAAACATTATACCTTAGAAATGCTTTATTTGCAGTAGACTAATGTACTCTGCCTGCAGCCATTTGTTCAAAATCCAGCTTCAAGGCTAGGAACAACTTTTTTCCCTCCTACACTGAGATAATTGTGGGATGATTTTCAAAGGACAATCACATTCCATTCTTCTGCATGAAGTGATTGGTCATGACACAGGGCAGTGGTGAGAGTTTTGTCAATTCATTGTTAGCTTACACTTTCATATTCACAAAGTTCAGCCAGCACACACATTGCTAATGTATGTACAAACACTGTGGTGTGTTACTGGCATGAATACAGTCCCTGGTTTATGTCAAAGCAGAATTCTTCATACTTAGCAGTGACAACATCTAATTTACAGTTCTAGCTGTGTTACCTTAAAGCCTGTGTTAATTTAAACCATGCATTCAAAATAGGGAAGAAGCAATAAAGAATCAAACCCTCTAAATAATAACAATAATAAACAATAATTTCTGAAGACTTCATTGGGTTGGTTTGTAGAAGAAGCAAAGGTATTCATAATTGTGATATGAAGGTATTTTCTGACAGCTAAACAGTATTTTTCCTCAGCCAATCAAAGAAGGAGACTAGATGCACACAGACTCATGCTGGTAATGCCACGACAGCTGTCACTATATGAAACACATTATCTACTGGTTTAAGTCCTGTGTCTGCACAAAAGTCAATCTGTAAAATATTTAGCAAAGTTATGTCTGTTTTTGCATGAGAGTAACTGCAGGCAGCTCCTAAAAATGTCCTTTCAGCTGTTCAGATATTTTCAGGATCTGTTCTCAGATTACACCAAGTTACAAGATTCCTCCTTAAAATGAATAAATATGAGAGAACTAAGAAAAGATAAAATGCTCCCTTGTAATATCTTACCTGCTTTAGAGGAATTCTCCCAGCAGCATAGGAACATTTGTCTACATAACTTGCACTAACTAAAGCTTCAGGCTGGGACAGAGCCATTCTTCCATCTGGAAGGCTCCAAAAAGGGCCTTTGTCTTCTGTTTGTGTTCCTTCCAGTACAGACTTGATCAACCTGAAACAGAAAAAATGCATTGTAACCATCTCAAAAAAAGACAGGATTGTGTTCTCACGTTACGACCCTATTGTTTGACTGAAAAAAACCCATAAGACACCCATTGGAAATATTTAGAAGCCATGTCTTGCTAAATGCCAAATTACTGGTAAATGCTAACTGGCTGCACCAGGACCTTTCTTTTCTCCTGTTCCTTATCAATTTCTAAGAGTCCCTGTCCTACACGCTACTGTAAAACGCAGTCATGTGGAAAAACTTCCCAAGTGTTATAGAAAATCTCCGTGATTATCATTTCCATTTAGAAGAGGCTTCTGGATCCCAACAATGCATCGGATGACTGGGATGTGTGTTTTAGAATTCCAAGATGCTGACTTTTGGTTGTACTTTCCTTTTTCTGCAACCGTTCCTCCTGGTCACAACTGTCCATCTAAGAAGTACTCCTTTGGGCCTGGCGATTATGATGTAGATTTCAAATGTGAGGAATTACATGGTCCTAAATGGACAAAAATCCTTGAGAATCTGTGTCTTAAAACCCAAATTTACAGAACTAAACAAACCATTTAGACAGGCTCTAGCAAATAAAAGAATAACTTGAATCATCTACTCAGAGCTAGCTGTATGCTTAAGGGTCTTAATCCATTCCAGTAATTAAGGGGGCACTACCCATCTTCTTCTCATTGACAGTTAAAGTATAAGGACTGTGAGAAAGTCGTGAGAAAGCACAGCATAAACGGACAAAGGTTTTTGGTAAGTAGAGCTGTCAAGTCCCTTTCTGCAATATTTCTAACAAGCAATTGTTTCAACCCCTCCCAGCTTCCCATTGGCAGGCACAAAGTACTTAACTTGCTTACACAGGTGGGAGAAGTAGCTGTAGGGGTGCTGGTAACACCCCAGTGGTTCAGCTGCTGCTGAGCAGTGCTCGCACAGCACTGAGGCTGCACACCTTGCACACATCCATGCACATCTCCTCTAAAGCCTTCATATTTCTGATTTACTTGTCCTAATGCATCAAGCTGTTTGACATTTCACAGAAGTATGGCATGGCAATTCCCAAACACCCTTTGTAGGAACAGGATATTGCACATCTCTCCTACTGAGGGGAGTCAGAATTAGTCATGTGTGTGTCATAGGACTTATCCAACTAGCCCCTCAGAGATTCTCAGTACTCAAGCACTAAGTGGGAGTGCAGGATTTGGAAGCATTATGAAATTCTGGAGATTTGTGAGGTACAAATAACAGGAGCTAAAATTAGTGATTTTTTAAATTTTTGATTATTTCCAGAGTGTTTCTCAATAAAGGCAGAGCTCAGAGTGCAGCATTTCTTCAGAAGCATCTTAGATTCCAAGGGTGCTTTTCTATTAAGTAAGCCAGCAGCTGCTCATGTCTCCTGTGACTGTTTTAAGCTTTTAACTCACTTGTCCACTGTATAAGGTTCACCTGTTAAACAGAAACACACAACAGGGAAACGTGGAATATTCTAGAATACAGTGCAACCTTGAAATAAAAAGCTTCTCTGTGCAAATGGCTTCTTATAGAAATATCAGTTTGGGCTTTGTAAATTATTAGAAACTGGCCAAATTACATTAACACAGGAGACTGTAGTGCCCAAGTGTTTGTAGGTTTTTATCTACAGCCATCTCTGCATGGAGAACCTGTCTACAAAAAAATGGCTGTCTTGTTCACCAGAGTAATGTCCTAGTTTCAAACAGGCAATGTTGCATGTACTGGCTACCACAAGGGAAGCCAGCTGATCTGTCATAGGAATAAAACCAGAGAAATTCCATATAGACTTACATTATTAAAACTCCCTAGTATTTAACATGACAAGATGTCCCTTTATGAAAGCTAGAGTCCATTGTGTCTGTCAGATTCATCAGCAGAAGAGAATTCCAGAGAGAATCTTAAAAAGTCTATAGAAAAAAATTACTCCTCTTCAGTGAATCCTACAGGTCTTTTCCATCCAGGGAGTATGTTTCTGATGTGTGAGCACTCCCAGAGGCAAAACACAGAAGCAATTTGTTCTGTCCCAAAGATTGTTGACAGCGCTGTGAAGCAATGTGTAGTTAGAAACTTACTGTTGGCAGTGAGACAGAAAGAGCCAGCCATCTGTTTTAAACACAGAGTTTGCAAAGCTTGTGATTAACTAAACAAAATACTTTTGCAAAAGTTTTCATCATGAACTAATTTGTCCTAAACTTGGAGATGCACTTGATGGAAGAAGAGCAGGGCTGGTTCACTGTGCAAGGGTATCAGTAAAGCTATCAAGACAGCACAGCTCAAGTCAGCAGCAATGTGTAACCTCACTGCTGTATTATGATTGAAGGGGGAAGAAACATTCAACTCTCTCTCTCCAGAGAGATTTTTCTTAGGCTGCCAAGGCTTAACGTAACTTAAAGGAATTTTCCAGCTACATCTCCACAGGTGACTTTACAAGTAGTGTGATGTTTCAGATAAGGTTCTTTGAATTCTAGCAAATCATGTTCTGTTTTAAAACGTAAACTTTTACCCTGAAACTCAGCAATCCTGCACAACTTTGCCTTATTTCACTCTTTGGCCATGAAAGAAGTCAACACATCCAGTTTCTTTAGTCATTTAAGTACTGTATCTTTTGTGAAGTCTAAGTCACGCGGTGCTCCAAGGACCAAGCTGTGATATGGACCTTGTGTTTCCTTTGCAGAACATGTCTGAAAATGATATCCAGAAGTTTCCCAAACTCAGAGTGCCGTAAGTAAAGCCAAACCAATATAACATTACAAATTATTTTAGCTGGTCTGCACTGAAAACTCACATCAAATACCAGGTGACCTCTTTGGAAGTGATTAGTCAGAAACCTGCATATTGCAGTCTGCACCAAGAGAAGCAGAAGAATGTTCTAAAATAAAAATGGTGTCATGACTGCTCAAGGACAATGACAGGATATAAAAAACATTTCTGGGGAATGTTCAGAGCAATTAATCCACAATGCTGCACAAAGCTTAAACTTATTTTGTTAGGTATTACCTTCAAAGGAGGATTTGACTGTTCACTGCTAAACACCTGACTGTAGCTCAAAGGAAATGAAAAGTCAGCTATGTACACAACAGTTTGGGGAGCTCAAGTGATTTTCATCTCATGCTTTTCCTTTAGGTAGAATTGAAGATAAATCAGTCTGGAACATTTGATTCACTGTTAAATAGCTTTTCTTAGGCCTGGAGCAAGTTTCAGGCTTATCTGAACAGCTTTCTTGATTTCACAGAACTTATTAAATGAATACTCTTATTAAGTCAGTCCTGAATAACTAAGAAATAGGCTGCTTCTAACATCTCATCGTGAAAACCAAAGGCTTTTATTTTGCTCTGAGCCCTCTGGTTCACATTTTACCTGGATGTTAAAAGGTCCCTTATGCCAGTGCCAGTAGTACTCCCAACAATGAGACACACAGAGGTTTTCATGGTCTTCCAAACAAAGCAAGGAGGGGCAAAAAAGGAACTTAACTTGTTCCAATACAGAAAGGTTGCTCATTTCCCAGTTCCAGACTCACTCCCTCTATGTATATCTTGATTTTGCTACAAGACATACAGCCTGCCTCACCTTTTCTGATGCAGGGTTACGCTGACCTACAGGCACCAACAGTAGAAGCCAGTACTTGCACTTACACAGGGTTAGTGAAGCACAGCTGATGTCCATGCTGACCTCCTGGGCTGGGTCTGTGGTTTTACCAAATATTTATGTTTGAGCAAATTTACTGATCAAATTCTGAACACAACTTGTAATGACAGTTACTTGGGGATAATTTTGTGATTTACAGGAGCCTTTAAGTGTTTGTGTAGGTAACGGTTATGATTATAAATTAAGATAGCCCACCTCCTGAAACTAATCAATCCCTCACCACAATCTTTTGTTATTGTTAAGAGAATGATGTTAAATGCTCTTGTTATTTTAAATGGCTCTTCCAGCCATGTTACAGGTGTGCATATCTGTGAGTCTTCTTTTGGCTGATTTTTCAATACCAAAGAAGGATTTGAACACTAATTTTAAACTAAAATACTGCTCTCACAATAAATAATTGTGGTGTGACCATCAGCTTTAATATGACTGCTCTCCTGCATCTAGCTGTAACCATGGGAGAGACCATCATGGCTGCCCTACGCATTTGTTCAGTTACCAATAGCTTAGTTCAGCTGCAATCTGTTTCCTTCAACCATGCACCACAGTTAATATTTGGCAGCTTTATAACAAGATGAAAAACAGTTGAAAAACGTAGTGCTATGGTTTTTCGCTGAGCTCATTCACATTACTCTGGCACTTGGTACATCTCAGGAAAGAACCACTCAAGTGAATATTAACACTACCAGATTAACAGAGACTGCCGAAGCTTCCAAAGAACACACTGAATCCTGAAAGAGTAAGTGGCACATAGGTGAAGGAGGGAAGGGATACGATATGACTCTGGAATCTACTGCCCAGAGAGGTTGTGGCCACCCCCTCCCAGGAGGGACCAGGTTGGATGAGGCTTTGAGCAACCCAGTCTGGTTGAGAGGTGACAGGGAGTTGGGATAGATGATCTGTGAGGTCCATTCCAACCTGACCCAGTCTATGATCCTGCGTTACACAAAGCACACACAGAACATGTGTCTTAATCACTAATGCAACATGGACCTCACCATGAGGGAGTAACTAACACTTTGATAATAAATCTAATGAAGCAAAAGGCTTAGGGGACACATAGAGCTTCCTTATCACTCATTGCCACTGTTGCCATTCAACAAAATGTCCCTTACTTAGTGTTTTCAGAATCAATAAGATAAAGCAAAGACCTCATCCAAAATCATGTTGGTGGTTGCTTGATGCCTGAGCCCTGATCTAAATGCTAACTTTAGCTTTTGCCGCTTTTATTGTTTACTGTCTTGAGAGAAACATTTTAGTAATTCAAGGTACTAATCCAGGCTATAGACGTCTTGGCTTTCCTCAGTGGCAAGCTGCTGGCAAACCAGAGGTGTGAAATTTTCCACCCTGCTCAGAAAGGTTATGACATATTCCCTTAGCACTTGTGAAAATTCCCATGAATCAAAAGAGCCCTAACGTGCATAGTTCTATCTGCCAGTTCAAACAAGGTAAGTGAGCTCAGTTCTGGTGGGACACATTTAGAGCCTACAAACACGGTGCAGTCTGAAAGTTGTGCCACTTTCATGAGAGCCTAAGTGCAAACTAAAAATTGAGGCTTCTGTGGTGCCCTTCTCTTTTACAAAGTTGTGCCTTGGGCAGGGGAGAGTGTGTGTTTACATTTGCTCCCTCAGATAAGGTGCTAGAAGTTGTTGAAAAGCTTAGAAGACAACTGATGTACAGTCAGTTTTGAAGCTAACATATTGCATCTGCCTCAAAGGTTAAAACAAAGACTTGATCCCAAACTGTGTTCTTGACAGTATGCGGTAGGCAACCATGCAAATTCCTGCTCCTAGGGGACTTGGCTTTCCATTTCTCTTATCTTTCTAAGGTCCCTTATGCCAGTACAAGTAGACTGGGTTGTACTCCCGACAATGATATCTGCAGTTAAGTGAGCAAAAGCGGCTCTTGGAGTACTGCTTTGGGGCTTGTCTGCATGGAGTTTTTTATTGTCAACTTTCCGCCAGTTTTAAGCTCAGCGTCTGGTAGAGTAGGTGGAAAGAGAAAGAGAAGTCTGAGTAACATTTTCTGCAAGTACTGTTGCCTTATCCTCTCCTATCATCGACTCTCACAACTCAGAAAGTAGTGTGGTTTGGGTACTTCCTTCCGTACATGGCTACAGACTCAGCTTCTCAGAGCACCAATCCCTGAAACAGTGTAGTCAGAACCACTCTAAACTCGGCTTCTTCTCATAGCATCTCTAAGCCATGGGCTTGATGGCTTTTAAATACACTTGAAGTTAAGATTAGACACTGTATTTTAAGCAACAGGTTATGGTTTTGGCAGCAAAATAAGATTAACAACTTTATCCTTCCTGCTTTTTCTCAAAAACCAGTTGGTATAAATCCTCTGAGCTGCCAGCCTAAGCCTAGTACAAACATAGGCTTCCAAACGCTCAGGTCTCAATCGCATCCACACAAGGCTGAACTAAAAGAATTATTAATTCTTAAAATGAGTTATCTCAATTTCACTTCTTTAGTTCAAAATAAAGACAATGAAGGAACTTTCTTCTACTTCTGAACCAGAGAGTAAGTCACACACAGGTTCCGTGACCCACTTCTGAGCCAAAGTGCTGGTGTATGCAGTGCCCTAATCACCCCAGAACAGCAACTGGGGTTTCACTACAAATTTGTCATTCACACAACAACTTCCTTATCACCTACAGCAGAAGAAAATTTCTTGTGCAGAGGAGTGTTGATGGCATGGGAACGAGAAAGAGCAACAGGAGTCATATGGCTATAAATTGGCATTTTTCTTGCTTTATGTATTTTGCTTGGGTAACTGTGTCAGCCTCAGTCAGCTGTAAGCCTGTGTGATTATTAACATAATTATGATGTTAATTTGCAATTATTACATAAGCATGCACTTATGTCAAAAGGGGCCATTAAGACAATATTTGCTTCAAATCAGAAAATTGCAATGTATGATCTTTAAAATAAACCAATAAAAAATATCCTTCTGCTGTCCTGTCTTTATAGCTGGATCCTTCTTCACTTCAAATTACACATCTGCACCTTCAGAAATTGCTGGTTCTGTGATATATGCTGGCAGCCTGAAAACCTTTTCTGGAACTTTTAAAAAACTAATAGATTTCTTGAAAAGTTCTTTTCCTGAAGTCCCATCCCAGGCAATAATGCAATTGCCATTACAGTGGTGTGCTACAGCGTGACGTCTGGGACACCCACGTCTGGGCAGTGATGGAGTCCCCATCCCTGGAGACGTTTAAGAAAAGACTGGATGTGGCAATCAGTGCCCTGGTCTAGGTTGTGGTGATGTTAGGCCGTAGGTTGGGCTTGATGATCTTAGAGGTCTTTTCCAGCCTAAATAATACTGTGATTCTGTAAATAATAATTCTGAATGACCAGATTTAATGTAGCAAATATAAAGGGAAAGCAGCTAAGAACATGACTGACAAGTTTCAATAAGTTTTTTAAGACTATTTTATGTGTTTCTTTTAAATAGAATTATAAGCAAATTAAGCCAAGAAATAAACAGAAATGAAGGGAGGCTGTCTTTCTTTCCAAAATGGTAAGTAAAATAATTCAGCCTTCTTTTTCAAAACAACACCACCTGGTCAGAGGGACATATAATTATACATGAAATTGTATAAAATGATATATGAAATTACATAAAATTATATGTAAAACCATGTAACATAAAATTCTCTTTTGTTAATGTCATCCTTCAAGAATAGCAAAGCCCGTGTCCATGGACACCCTGAATACTTCTACCGTGTTTGGAACTAAGTAACAGATAAATTTAATTTTCCACCTGAGTAAACTAATCTTAGGAATGCTGTAAAGCCTAGGCTTATCTTGCATTAACCACTCACCATTGATGCATTTCACACTTTTTAATACTTTATGACTTATCAATGTTCTTGCAACAGAATAAAGAACAAAAATTGCAAGGACATTGCATGGGAAAACAAGAGTTTATATTCCTATACACTGAAAAGTTAAGGCTAGTCTGGAAAACATGGTTTTACATCATCTGAAAACATGATTTTACACCTTTTCCTTGAGTTCAAATCTTGAAAAACATAAAGATATTTATCAACCCTACTTTATGAACTTGACTTCCAGCAGTTTGAATGGAATTAGTACCGAAAGTGTCTATTTTCAGGATTGGGGTCCCTCATAAACTTATTTACTGAGTCCCATTGCATCTAAACACTCAACATCGCTGACTGGAAATTTTTTCAACACAGTTTACATTCGGAACCTGTAGGTGAAATGTGAAACAATGTGGGTTTGACATTTGGAGTGGAGTTAAACTTGATTCTACTGCTAAAGCTAGCTACAGCCTTTATCTGCAGTAGATCTGAGTGTGCTTCAAATGTTTCAGAGTTGCACGTGGAAAGAACTTAAGGTTTTTTATCTTTGTTACAGGGCCCAAACGCAAAAGTGTCCTGAAAATCTGGGTAAGTGTTACTGGCAGACAGTCTCTAACAAAGCAGTAAGTTAATCTTGGCAGGGCAGAGTAAAACGGGAGTGGAGAAAAACCCAACACAACTATCAGGAAAATATGACAGCATGAAGAATTTCCATAAACAATACAGCGTACTTGTAAGAGAATAAGTAGACAAAAATCATAGGAAGTTGGTGACAGAAGAGCAGAGACACTTTAATGAGCATTCCCAAATTTGTTTTCTTGAACCCAGCACACAGTACCAGTACACATATATCTGTTTCAGCACCTCTGCCCCTGCCCCTATTGCCAGTAGCTTCCCATACCTGAATTTACCACAGAGATAAAATTATAGGTATCTGCTGCTTTCTGAAATGTTGTTTCAATTATTTTCACAATAGGCCACAAGTACCTAACTTCAGCAAGCTGCCAATGTCCCCTACTGACATTGAAAAAACCCTTTTGACCATGTTGTGATGTCAAGCTGTGATCTATTGCATGTGGGATTTATGTGTCAAGTTCTGTGCTCACAGATTCAAGTTAGACAGGCTAAGCAATCTGTGGATGTGTTTCTTTACGCAGGATACACTCAAGAAGATGGTGGCTGGTCTTCATTTGTGAGTATGAGGATCAACAAAAGCTGTGGGTTTACTAGATTCTTCTTCTTATATAAGGTCTCATTTCTTGCATTATCTACTTCACGCAGCACAGATGGCATGAGCAATGCAGGGAGTATTAGGAGGAGAAGCAGGAGCATGACTGGTTGGAGTAGCTGTATACAAATTTCTTCACTGCCCCAGTAACACAAGGCAGTACTGGCCTGAGTAGAAGCTCACAGCCTACAACCAGTCTTCACAGAATCTTGGATGAATTTTTCACACCTATTCCAAGCTATTAAAAGAGGTGGCAAGTAAAGGAAAGGTTGCTGTTATTTGATGGCAAACTCCTGCCTTTTTAACTCTAGAGCTGATTTGTTGAAGAAGCCAACTACACTGTAAAAGTTCCTTTTGCCTTTTGGTTCAGCAAATGCATTTATCATGGTCATAAGCTGAAGCACTCCCATCTCAGCTGAATGAACAAGGTGAGCTATGCACAATGTGGCTTATGAAGATGTCTTACATTGACCAATGGCAAAAATAAGAGGGAATTTTAGAAAGCACTTGCTATGAGTTTGCAGGAGAGTTGCTGCGACTCTAACAGCACAACAGGTAAAAGTAACCACCTGTAGGGCGGCTGAGCTCTATGTCAGTGCAGAGCTGGTTTAGAACTTTCAGCCAAGACACCAATGACAAATGGAGCACTCTTCTTCTTGTCAGTCTTGGCAGATTGCAAGATGTGTGCAATGACCAATACTCTAGTTTCACTGCGATCTTACTAGGTCCTGCAAATTGTATAAAGCTGTTTTGGTCAGAGCAGAGGGAACCAAGAATTCAACTTTCAAAAAATGAGGTAGTTGAATAGCAGGTTGTAGAATACCCGTTACTATCAAAAGGCATCAGCTGCTGCTTCCGTGTGTTCCTAGGAAGCACTGAAATGTGCTGTTCTGTTACCTAAACCAAAGGCACCGGGTATTTGAATAAACTGCCACTTTATATTGACCTTCCACTGCAGTTACTGTTATAAAATTTAAAAACTGTTGCCTCTGTTAAGCTGTTGAGTGCTGTACGCACTAATAAAATGCTGCATCCTTTCCACATTTTATGTCACTCAAACTGGCTGTACAAACTTGATACTCTCCTGAGTGAAAACCACCACAGTGAGAGGTTAGAAGGAAACTGCACTGAGGTGTTTAGTATCCTGTGACAGCTCCCATCTTTTCTGTACATCTCTTAGGATGATGATGATGATGATGACGACGACTATGAAAGTCCTGATGATGACCAGAAAAAGGAGGATGATGCTGACTATGAATCACCGACAGAAGAACCTGACGAAGCAGACCGTGACAGTGATGGTTATGAGCCACCTCCGTCCAGTAACGATGAAGCACACCACAATGTCATATTTCCTGCCAAGTCACTTGCAAACAACACAGATTATATAGGTAATCACTAAAAATTAAGTGCTATTAGTAAATTGTAAATTCTATTTTCACACATCACCAGACACATTTTACAAAGCTGGTAATAGAATACAGAAGGTTTTTACTTGAGGTCAACAGTGTTCATGAACAAGATTTACTGGCACAGATTTGCAGCATGCTCACAGAATCACAGAATGGCAGGGATTGAAGGGACCTCTGAAGATCATCTAGTCTGCCCCCGCTGCTAGAGCACGGCTTTTTGAATGTTGGTGTGACTTTGTGACATTGAAAGCTGAATTTTCTACTTCAGAGTTGCTCTGTCTGATGGATTAAAGATGAGCTTTGTGTAACATGTGCATTATTTGGCCTCTGGTTTGAATCCACATGAAGTTAAATCTAATAAAGTTTGCATAGTGTACTAGGTTTAGTGGTGCAACCTTGAACAGAGCAAGTTGTCACAACAGAGGCAAAAATCTTTAGTGAAAAGTGGGAAAAGAGAGAGATCGGCTTTCTCTGACCACCACAGTTTTACAATTCTTCAGCAGTCTGCAGCTGTGGCGTCACAGCAGTACTAAACTGTGACTTACACTGGCTCCTAGTACAACAGTGATCGCAAAGGAACCATCCCTTGTAGACTAGACTGATGTCCTTAAGGCATATTTACTTAAGGGTGCAGGTTATCGTGAGGGATTTTATCCATAAAGACCTAGTGAGAATAAAATAACTACACTCTGTGTGGTTGTTCAGTTCTGGACTTTTGTTTCTTTAGACAGACCACCAACAGCTAGATCATCACAGCAGCCTCCAGTACCACCTCAGCGACCTGGACCATCCCCAGTATCAGCCACATTTGGAGGAAGAGCTTCGGTATGTTTCTTGCTCAGTATTTCACCTATATCCTTTGCCACTACCTTCTGAGAAGTCAAGTGTAACACCCCTCCCATTGAGACAGTGTACACAGAGGAATAATTTCAACTATCAAAACAGATATGAACTCTGTTACAGGATGCCCATTTTTTCATGGAACAATTACATTTCATGAGACAAATCAATTCAATTCTTTCACATTAACTGCTGTTTCTTACACAGGAAATTTGCATCTACTTGTGAATGCCTGTCCCATATAAATTAAAGATTGGTAATAGATGTCTCTTGATATCTTTAGTGATATATTTGAAAAGAAAAAAGTCTAAGTCTTTGCAAGCAATACTTTCAGCATGTGTCTATTGAATTAAGGCCACATAAGTTATAGGGGACTGTATAACGAGATGACCCAGATTTTTTTTTGTTTTTTTGATACCGTGACTACTTCAAAGAATGGAAGTGATTGCGCTATTTACAACCAGCACTATAGGCTCACTGTGTGGCAGAATGGAGGTACATAATACCTGTCCATGTACACAAGTAAAGGCAACTTTAGGAGATGATAAAGAAAGTTAAGGCTGACCCAGTGCCATAGCTCATATATATGAAACACACAGCACTCTCAGGTGTCATAAGCCCTCAAGATATCTGTCCTAAACTGCTGCTCTACCCTTTTTTTTTAATAAGAACAAGCTCTGGAACATATTTTTTGAAGAAATCTGGGTTTAGATGAAAACATCTTTTGCAGCTGCTGACCACACAGTGCTGTTTGACCCTAGCTGTCCCAGTAACGAACAGTTTTTTGCCCCCTGCCTCAGTCATCAACAGTCATCACACAGACTTCATGCCCATTTCTCAATGTCAAGTTTACAGCCACTGATTTTCAATACCAGTTTCCAAAACTAACACCTGCTGCTCTGGAGGGGCAAACCATTGTTGAAACTCCTGTTTCTTTCCTTTGACAATACTCACTGTATTCCTTGTGAGACAAAATAGATGGAAGCAATTCTGCATCTAACAAATGCCCCATGTACGTAGGTCACACTTTAGGAGTGTTAATGCCTCTTGCCCTTCCTGCACTGAGACCTGTTCCTTGTGCTGTACCAGAGACCAAGACAGGCAGATGTGTGTGTGTGGGGGTTAATACACTAAAATTAGAACAGAAAGTGGAAGACACACTTTAACTGCATGTACAATATTTCTTTTAGCTGCCAGCTTTTCCTCCTCCACCAAGCAACAATGAATTGTATAGAGACAGAAACAACAAACCTTTGAAACGTAAGTTTTCTCTTTGTAAAGCTTTTCCTACAAGCTGTACGGGATTTCACTCTTGCCTATATCTTCTCAGTTTCACTCTTTCCTACTATACACATGGAAGCCTCCCCTGTCATTCTAAGAAGTAACAACAGTTCACAGCTAGGCAACATACAGACACAATGACCTATACTAGCCAATTATCTTACACAGCTTTTGTGTTTAGCCCCACCGCCTTCAATAGACAGAAGCACAAAACCCCCACTGGATCGCCTTGCTCCACCGTTTGAGCGAGAAAGCCCAGTTTCAGGTCAGTATTTGCTTACACTCTAGTGTTGGGTTTTTTCCATTATTCAAAATTATCAGTTTGAATATCAGAGAGCCAGTCTTGACAGTCAGTAATCCAATCACACACCTGATGATCCATTCACGAATAAATAATGGGAGCAGTACTTGTAAAGTGAGATAAGTTGTACCTAGAAAGTAGCAGCTCTAGCTCAGGACTAGTTGAATACAAAAACTTTATGAGATACCTGTGCAATAAAGGTTTGATGCATCACTTCAGTGAATGAACAAGGGAAAGTTTAGTAGGTTAAAACAAGACATAACTTTTGCATACACAGCTAATGAAACTCTGCATACACTACTGTATGTAATGTGGTAGCCAGATCACAGAATGTTACAGATTGAAAGGGACCTTGAAAGATCATCTAAGTCCAACTCCTCCTGCTGGAGCAGGGTAAGCCTACAGCACCTGGTGTACCTAGACTGTCTCAAAATACGCTGTCCTACATGGGGCTCAAACCCATAATCCTGGGATTCACAGTCCTGTGCTCTACCAACTGAGCAATGTGAATTTTCTCAATACAAGAATGCTGAGAAGTGAAAAAAACCCTATAATACGAAATGGCATTTGTTTCACACCTAAATCCCATGTTTTACAAAAGATCTGAAGACAATATGATTTTTTTTTACTACCTAAACACTCTCACTTGCTATAGGATGACATAAAAGTCTCCAGTAACTCAAAGCTGAACTATAGGAAACACAATTACAGAACTTGCAGCTTTGAATTTTTGTAATTTTTCCTTTCAGAAGAGCTACTGCCATTTGGTCATCTCTTGCAAAGCCAAAATATTTTTCTGGTTTACAGTTCAGGAAGTTGAAGTGCCTCAATCTGCAAAATTCACTTTCAATGATACTGAAAACTTGTTTGGTGGTTTTTTCATAGAAAGTTTAATTGAAAATCTTTTAACTTTAATTTTAGTCTAAATGCAAGCTTTCACTGTTTTCAGGGAGGAAGCCAGCCTTTCCCGAAAAGGTAAGATCTTTTTTGTTTGGTACTTATTGGTGGGTTTCACCTATGTTGATACACTTACACATTCTCTTAACTGTTCCTTGTTTTACAGTCTCTGACTTCGCAGCTAAGGTAAGAGCTTTGCCTCTGGAGACGGGATTCCTCACATCAGTATTACTCAGTTATTTCTTAGTAAGTAGTGTTTTGCCTTTATTTCATCATCTTGCTCCTGCCTTAGATCTCTGGGGGAACAGCTGGCAATGATGCCAAAACCTCCTGTCCCACCAAGCGACAGACATGAAAGAGGCAATCCACCTCTTCCAAGGAAGCCAACTCCTGTAAAGTAAGTGTCCATTTAACTGGAATTTAATAAAGGATAAATTAAGTTTCACAAAAGATGGATAAGCAACTGTGGTATAATTTACTGCCACTGCACAGCAGCAGTGTCTGCAGATAGCAGGGCTTGGCTTTATGAATATGCACGGGGTGTGCTGTAAGCTACAGAGCAGTGTGACTGCAGAGAAAGCTCTCTGCAGTCATATCTGAAACAGTCATTATATAGGGAGTGACTCACTTTCTTTCATGAATTTTATACTGGAGTATTTCTTTAGGATGTTAGAGTAAAAATTTATTTATCATTGATTTCAATAGCCTGCAACACTTCTTAGCAGCAAATAGCATTCCCAAGCAGAATGAGACCTAGAGAAATTGTGGGCTGAACAGTGTGACTGATCTTTAAAGGAATAGGAGAGTAGTTGGTGTCTGCTAATCAGCTAGGATAATTGATCACAGACTGGAAGGCTCATCCTGTGCTCCAGCAATGTTACTATGTACTATAAATAACTTCAAGACTCTAAGTGAAATGTTTCATCATTATAAAAACTTATTTTAAGCTCTAATCTTACAATCAAGTCATCAGACATTTTCCATGTCGACAGAACCAACATGGGCTAAGGACTAGCCATAACATCTTAGATTATGGCTGAAAATCAGAATCTTAGACATTTTTATAAGGAAAAGAGGTTTTTGTATTCATTTGGTCTGCAGAAGTTACTATAAATTCATATCTTGGCTGAAAGTATGGCCTAGTGCACACAAAGTGAACGAGTAACACTCCACCTATGATTTACACTTTGTTTGCTCTGTTTCATTGCAGGCAGGGTTGGCCACCACTCAGAAAAGATGGAGTAAGTATAGTCTCAAAGCAAATATTTAAAGGTATAGGGACTACAACATTAAGTACCTGTATAAACTAGTAACTCTGGAAAAGGTAAACTCATTTATTTTATCAGTTACTACAAATAACATTATAATAAATATATAAATAACATATAATAAATAATAGTAACAAATAACAAATTTAATATCCGTGCTCTTTCACAGCACATTTTCTTCTTAAACAGGTGGTCTTTGTCAACTCAGTTTATCCCCTGAATACTTTATCTTAGAAAATAGGAAGAATAAGGGCTGAATCTTTTTACGGCATGGGAGAAGCAATTTTACTTACACAAGGTTTTGGGGGGCTTTTTTCAGCTTAAGCTGACATAAGGATTTAACTTTCAAGTAACTTGGAGAGCCTTCACTTACCAAAAGAATTAGGACATTTTACATCTGCTGAGAGTTTCTGACTACTTTGGATCAAGCTCCATTACGGGACATCCGCTTCACAGCTTATTTGCAAATAATAGCTACACCTTAACGCAAGGACTTTAAGAATTATTTGGTGTTGGATAAAGAGAGAAACCCCAGTATCTTAAAGGAAGGTGACAGTATAGATATTAGAGCCTCTGTATACTCAAAATTCATCACCTTCCAGGTTTTTGCTCAGTAAAATAGTCTGAATAGCTGTGCTAGGATATATTGCTAATGTTAATTTTCCTTTGTCTCCCCAGGAAGAAGAAGAAGGTAAGTATTTCTATTTTTGATTTTTAAAACTTCAGGTCTGTCTTTGTCTTAGTTCTAAAACAAACAAATAAAAAGGTCACAGAGCTGTCTGCTGAGAGCCATTTTAAGAAGCCAGGTGGTATCTTGACAGGCGGTTGAACGCTTATAAAGTACCTCATGCAGATTTGTATTTCATAGCTGCAAACCAGAGGAAATCAATAGCTAACAGTTTCCTTCAGTCAGCCTCTTACAAGACAGCAGAATTTCTTATCTTGAAGTACATTACATTTTAGAGACTTGTGTTCTGAACACAGCATGAAGCAGCTAGACATGTAAACTCCACATCCTACCAGTTTCCAACAGAATGTTCAGTCAAACCCCGCTGGGTTTTCTATGCAATGTTATTTACTCTAACAAACAGAAGCAGAGCTTCTTTCTTGTAATAATAGTATTTATAAGGGATTTATAAATACTGCCTCTAAGACTCCATAAAGAGTAGGGCTAGCCAAGACATGCAGAGCACGGTTAGCCTGTTCCCCTCTTATCAGGGCTCCAGAACTGAGCATGTTGCCAAAAGACACTGTTTCGTGACACGTTGTTGTTTGTGACCTTCAAAAAGGTAACCTGAAATCCACTGTTTAGAAGCAACATAACAGAGAACACAGGGTTATGTGTCACCTTTAGCCGCTACTGCAGTTGAAGTGTGTGGATTGTGTCTTATCCAAAAGAGAAGTTAGAAAATGTAAATGTTACTCTAGCCTGATCAGGTAATTTTTAATACTTAATTTTAAGCTCTCAGTTGACTGTGCATTTACAAGCCATAACTAACTCATCAAGGACTCATGAAGGACTGTCTCATGTAAGTTCTAAGTTCCCTTTTCTTCTCCACAGCTCCACCCCAAAGACCAGTGCCACATCTATCTTTGCCTCCATACAGCTCCAACACATTCCCATCCAAATCTGTCAAGCCTCCACCCAAGCCAGGATCCAACACTATGCCTGGAGCAGAAAGGTTTGTTTCACTCCTTGTCGTGCCATTCTTTTTTTGAATCTCAATCTTTCTGCAATTTACAAAGTCATGATGGGGGTGGGGGGGGGGTGCAGCCGGGGGTCCCGGGCAGCTGCAGAGCACTAAGGGCAGCAGCTTGTGCCACAGCTCCCCCCCTCCCCCGGCTTTTTGGTTATCGGCTGCTTCGTTCAATCCCTTTGGCCGGGGAAGCTCGGCCCTGGGGGGGTTCTCAGTTGTGGGGACCCTCCCCCCAAACCTCAATGGGAGCGGGAGCCCCTTCCCCTATTGTTTCACCCCCAAAACCCATCTGGCTTCCAGCCTCTGGTTGCTCCTAGCCCAGTCCCTGGGGAAGGGACTTCCCGGAGGGTTGGGGGTGCCCCAGGTGACCCCCACAACGCTCACCACACCCCCCCATAGCTGGTGTGGAGTGGGGGTCTGAGACCGATGCTGCAGCATTAGCAGGGGTGCGGTGTCACCACTCTGACTCCGAGTGGGGAGTGGGAACGATGCTGGGGAGACCCCAGGAAGGCTGACTCGGAGCAACTCACCCACATAAAGGCTTTGGGGGGGGGCAG
>JAOXOE010079272.1:0-27837 GCA_028565055.1 Phoeniculus purpureus
ATTGTTTTGTCCCTGTCAGCTATATTTTTTCTAAACTAAGAAGAGCAGTTACAAATTCTTCTTTATGTGCCTTATCTCTTATCCATAAAACATAAAGGAGAGCTCAAAAGCTATCACCAGTGTATGTGACTGAAACAATACGCTTACAACTGAAATTGTAAACCAAGTAATATGACCACTACATAAATCAAGAAAAAATCGGAAATTACTGGATTAAAATGGCATCTAAAAATGTTTCTCCAAAACTTCTTGGCAGTTTCTACCAGTATTTACTGACTTATTAAAATAGAAAAACATGAAAACACTGCTCTTTTTTAAGGGAGCTTAATAGGGAATTTGAATGTGTTACTTACAGAATGTTGTACTGCATGCAAACATCTTGACTGAAACTAAATGAACAAAAACTTAGACTAGAAATAAGGAAAAAGTTCTTACTTCTATGAGAGTGGTGAGGCAATGGAACAGGTTGCCCTGTCAGGAAGCAAAAGTACTACCCTGGTTTGAGCTGTTCCAGAGTAAACAGCCCTGCCAAGATTGCCTGGGCAGCTGGAGACAGTGACTTTTGCTACTTCAACAGTCATGGCAGAGATGAAATAGACTCAAACTGCTATATGGCAGCAGCATCATTATCTCCTAGGAAGTCAGTGACACTTAGTAGGCTCTTGAGATTAGTATGAAATGAGATTTGATAGCCTAAAACAAATTATGCCTCCAGGAACCAGCATTTCTGTAACTGTCCATCATCCAACATGTCTGACTTAAAGATATCTCTTTCTTCCCTCATAAATTATTTTGGGCTCCTGAAAGTTCAGATGCATTAGAATGAAAATTCTCTTAACACTATACATATAAATGATCTTGATCATGGAGAGGCTCGTGTGCTTGTAACTGGATATCACTGCCAACAGCATATATTCCTATCTAATGATCCTCTTTTATATGATTTGATTGACTTGGAGCACACACATCCAAGCAGCATGCTTGTTTCTTTTGTCACCATATTCACCCCTATGTAAACTGTGAGTACTTCAAGAAGTACACTTAAGTGTTATTAAAACCTTATTCTCTGAAGCTGCATTTTCCAAAGGAGATATTCAAGTATGTTATATACAATGCTACTTTAAAAACAATTGTATTATGAAGATATTTACAATCCTCTTCCTACCCCCCAAAAAGGTGAAAGCATTTGAATTTGTATCTACCTGCATCTTTGGGTGTTGTTAATTCAAATAGCAACAATTCTTTTTGCTTCTCTTCTGTGTCTTGTATGGCAGCAATAGACTCCTGTTAACAAACACAAAAATTACAGTAAGAAGTAGAGCCAAGTGCACACCACCACAACACAGATAATGCTCTATAGCCCGCCTGTGGACTCAAGCAATTCCAAACTGTGTAGAAGCACTAAGGGCATCATGCAAAAAGAACCATCTACAAAGGTTTGCACAGTCTGGTTGTTCCTGAGGCACTGAGTTCATGCTTAGAGTTCCACTTGTGAGCATACTACAGGGATCAGAGAGCGTATTTCACCATGACAGCATCACTTAGGTAATGTGGACACAGCTTACAGACACCATCAACAGCTCTTACAACACACAACTTGTATAAAAATTTTCTGGGCTGTTTAAGATTATTTCTAAACACCTTCACTACCATGAAGAAAAATCATTACTATTTCAAAGAGACAACATGGAAATGTGATATCCCAGCCTGTTTCCCAACCTTAGAAATCCCAACCTGTTTTCTATTCATACAGGCAACAAGAAATGTAGAGAAGTATTGACTACTGCTTGCACAATAAATGTAACCACACAGGAATTATGAACAGAGATATGTGATAATATACGCACTTAGATACTATAAACCACACCTCATATACTGTAAGCCTGTGCATGATGTGGTTTTTTTCCATACAGTCTAAAGTGTTAATTATTTAAATTATATGTTATTCAGTCAGTAAATGACACCACAGAGAACTACACTATGAAACAGTTTAACATACTTGTATCATCCATACTTACTACACTGTATTTCTCATGTTGCGGCTCCAAAGCTGCATCATCACATTCACAACAGAGGTAACGTGTTAATCTTCCTGACCTAGAAGGATATCGTCTCTCTCCATATTTAAGAAAAAATAAATAGATATTATAATCAATTTGCAGGAGCACAATAGCATATATTTGCTTATGCAAATGACACAGATGCAATGGCATATCAGAATATAAAACAAGAATCTAGTATATGCAAGTTAGATCACATTTAAATACCATAAAGAAAGAAGTTCTTAAGACACAAGGAACCTGTGAAGTTAAATATGCCCAAATACGCCCTCCTACCTCATTATCTCAGGGAAAAAAAACACCAAACAGCTTAGTGTATCCTACTTTCTGAAAATAAATCAGTAAATAAATAGCAGTAGACAGTACCACAGAATCACAGAACATTGATTAGAAAGGACAGCGAAAGATCATCTAATCCAATCCTGCTTCCACAGCAGGATCACCTAGATCAAGTTGCACAGGCACATATCCAGGTGGGTATTAAAAGTCTCCAGAGAAGATCACAAAACCATACTGGGCAGCCCATTCCAGTGTTCTGTTCATCCTCATAGTAAAGAAGTTCCTTCTCATATTTACGTGGAACCTCCAGTGCTCCAGCTTACACCCACTGCCCTTTGTCCTGTCCTTAGATGACACTAAGAAGAGCCTGGCTCCATCCTCCTGACACCCACCCTTCACATACCTATACACATTAATGATGTCACCCCTCAGTCTCCTTTCTCCTACACAGCTCCCCAACAGGTCAGTCCCCAACCTATACTGATACCTGGGGTTGTTCTTGCCCAGATGCACTCAGCTCACCAGCCTGTCCAGGTCCCACTGAATGGCAGCGCAGTCTGCTGGCGTGTCGGCCACTCCTACCAGCTTTGTGTCATCAGCAGACTTGCTGACAGTACTCACTAATCCCTCATCCAAGTCATTAATCAATAGATTGAATAGGACTAGTCCCAGTATCGACCCCTGGGAGACTCCACTAGATACAGGCCTCCAACTAGACCCCGTCCTATTGACCACTACTCTCTGGCTTCTATCCTGCAGCCAGTTCATGATCCACCTCACTACCCGATCATCCAGACCACATTGCCTCAGTTTGGCTGTGAGGATGCTGTGGGAGACTGTGTCAAATGCTTTCCTGAAGTCAAGATAGACCACATCCACTGCTTGGCCATCATCTATCCACCTGGTTATGCCCTCGTAAAAGGCTATCAGGTTGGTCAAACATGACTTACCTTCGGTTAATCCATGCTGACTGTCCCTAATGACCCTCTTGTCTTTGATGTGCCTGGAGGCAGCATCAAGGATAAATTGTTCCATCACCTTTCCTGGGGTGGAGGTGAGGCTGATTGGTCTATAGTTACCTGGGTCCTCCTTCTTACCCCTTTTGAAGACTGGAGTGACATTTGCTATCCTCCAGTCCTCTAGGCACCTCTTCTGATCCCCAGGACTGAGAAAAGATGATGGAGAGTGGCTTAGCAGTGACTTCCACTGTCTCCCTTAGCACATGCAGGTGCATCCCCTCAGGGCCCATGGATTTATGTACATCCAGTTTGCTCAACTTATCCCTAACACAGCTCTCATCAGCCAGGACAAAATCCTCTCTTGCCTCAACTTCCTCTGGAGCTTCAGCAGTCTGGGGCTTGATTACCAGGACAGCCCCCAGAAGTATACACAGAGGCAAAGAAGGTGTTGAGTGTCTCTGCTTTCTCTGTATCTTCTGTCTTCAGGGCACCCACCTCATTCAACAGGGGGCCTACATTGCCTCTAAGTTTGGCTTTACCTGCAATGTATTTGCAGAAGTCCTTCTTGTTGCCCTGGACCTCTCTTGCAAGGTTTAATTCCAAGGAGGCCTTGGCTTTAATAGTTGCATCCCTAAATCCTCTAGCCAGAGCCTTATAATCATCCCAAGTGACCATTCCCTCCTTCCATGACCTATAGACTTTCTTCTTCCTCTTCAGTTTGCCCAGCAGCACTGAGTTTAAACATGCAGGTCTTTTGGCTCCATTGACTTCCTACCTGTTGGAATGCTCTTGTGTTGGGCTTCAAAGAAATGGTCTTTGAATGTTAACCAACTTTCTTGGGCCCCTTTATCTGCCACTATCCTGTCACGTGGAATTTTCCCTAGTAATTGCTTGAAAAGGCCAAAGTTGGCCCTACTGAAGTCCAGGGTTGTGATTCTGCTAGGTATTCTGTTCCTACCACACGAGACCCTGAACTCCACCATTTCACGCTCACTACAGCCGAGGCTGCCTTCAACCTTCACTGCTTTAACCAGACCCTGTTTGTTGGTGAGCATAAGATCCAGCAGCGTTTCTCTCCTAGTGGGCTCCTCCACCAATTGCATCAGGAAGTTGTCACCAATGCACTGTAGGAAACCTCCTGGACTATGGATGGTTGGCTAAGTCTTTCAGCAAATATCAGGGTAGTTAAAAACCCCCATGAGAACCAGGGCCTGTAGCTGTGAGGTTGCTGTCAGTTGCCTGTAGAAGCCCCATCAGCTTCCTCAACCTGATGTGGTAGCCTCTAATAGACACGCATGACAGTGTCACCCATGCCAGCCTGCCCCTTAATCTGCACCCACAAACTCTCAACCCTCTCTTCATACGCCCCTGGATGGAAGTCGGTCTTTCACATAAAGAGCAGCTCCACCACTTTACCTTGCTGACCTGTCTCCCCTGAAAAGGACACAGCCATTCATGGCCAGAATTACAAATACCAGTGCCAGAAAATATGCAGCTCCACAAATCAGCAGCATTCTAATGTGCAGTGTTTCCTTAAGCATACAAGGTAATCTTACACTTTACATGATAAAATCAGAATACCTGTAACTTCAGCAGTTTCAACTGGAAGTACAGAGTCCATAGCACTGTAAGACTTCAATAGCTCTTGCATTTCACCATCACAGGCTTCAGTCAAAGCACTTTTTCCTGAATGATCCCTCTCACAAGGGTTTGCTCCATGCTGTAGTAGAATCTTGACTGCCTATTACATATTAGTATTGGTGTTACTATTAGTATTGCAGTAATTCTTCTTGTGGACTAATAATACAATCATGTTGTATCTATCATAAATCACAAATAATATAGATACAAACAATATACTCTAAAAACTGTTGAACTTGCAATCACAATTCAAGTGACAAGCTTAGTTGGCACTGATCAACACAAGCTTGTATCTTACATTTCTAATTTTTTCATTAAAATATGTAAACAATTCAAAACTTGTTATTAAACATCTCCGTGGGCTCATGAAAGGTCTGGAGCACAAGACCTATGAGGAGTGGCTGAGGGAAATGAAGTTGTTCAGCCTAGGCAAGAGGAGGCTGAGAGGTGACTTTATTGTTCTCTACATCTACCTGAAAGGAAGTTGAAGCAAGAAGGGAGGCAGCCTCCTCTTCTTGGTGGAAAACAACAGCACCAGAAATGGCTGTAAGCTGTGCTGGGGGAAGTTTAGGCTGGATTTTAGGAAGAATTTCTTCAACAAAAGTTTTATCAAATATTTGAATAGGCTGCCCAGGACAGTGTTCGAGTCACCATTCCTAGAGTTATTTAAAAGGTATGCAGATGTAGTGCTGATGAACATGATTTAGGGGAGAATTGGCAGAGCTGAGTTGAAAGATGGTCTTGTTGATCTTAAAGGTCTCTTCCAACCAAAGATATTCTATAAATATAAAAAGCAATTACAAAGTTTCATATATCTGAAGTTTATGCTTAGTTCCCTGTTACTTACATGACAAAACAACATTTTATTTACTTGTGTGCAGTCCTAGCCCCATGATTTAAGAAGGATGAAGACCCTTGAGTATACCTAGAGGACAGAAACAAAACTGTTAAGTGGGATGGAAGGCACATCCTCTGAGGAGCAGCTGAGGACTGCAGAAAATGAGGCTGAAGCATGACCTCACTGCTAACGACTGCTTCCTGAAGAGGAAGTGGAGAGAAAGGTGCTCCTTGGTTCTCCCAGTTTCTCCCTGAGACCCAGTGACAAGGCACTTGGCAATGGTTCACAGGTGCACATGGGCTGGTTTGGACTGGACATGAGAAAGCTAAGAGGTTGGTCAAACACAGGAACAGGCTTCCTAGAGAAGTGGTCGATGCCCCAAACTTGTCCATATTTAAGAGTCATTTGAACAATGTCTGTTAAAACATGTTTTAACTTTTCATCAGCCCTGAACTGGTCAGGCAGTTGGACTAGATGATCACTGTAGGTTCCTTCCAACTTAAATAGTCTAAGAATGCAGAGAATGGAACTATAGAATAGTTTAGGTTGGAAGGGACAGAATCACAGAATCATTCTGCAAGAGACCTCTAAGATCCTTAAACCCAACCACTGGTATAGAACTGCCGGGTGACCACTAAATCATGTCATTTAGCACTACATCTGTATGTCTTTATGTCTTGTAGATACCTCCAAAGATGGCGATTCCACTAGTTCCCGATGTAGCCTATTCTAGTGATTGAAAACTGTTTCAGCAAATAATTTTTTTCTAATATCCAGTGAAGGACGAGGCTTGGGGAGCAGAACCCCGAGCACTGCTCAGTTGACAAGCGGGGACTTTCTGGCCCTTGTGGGTCACAAGCCTTAGGAACAGAGTGCAAACATCTAGGTGAAAAATACTGAAGACAGTTGTGTCTGCAGAAAAGGCTAAAAGCAAGGGTAAAGAACAAGGAACTTAACAAAACATTGTACCACTGATAAACACCATTCTGGGCACTCTGCCAGAAGGTCTTAACTTGCTGATAAGGTGTTACTAACCAATTAGCTGTTTTGAATAGCCGCTTGCACATTGCATGTACAGCCGCAGGACCAATCGGCTTTGAACACATAGCCTTTTTCACTCTATATAAATGTATACCTGTTTGCAATAATGTGACACTTGCTTGCATCAGGCTGTGTCTCATCTCAATTACAGCAATCCAGCCCTCTTCATCCTATCACTTAATTGGGAGACCAACCTCCACCGCACTCCAACCTCCTTTCAGATAGTTGCAGGCAATGAAAAAGTCTCCCCTTAGCCTCCTCTTCCCTAGGCTAAACAATCCCAGTTCCCTCAGCTGCTTCACACAGGTCTTATGCTCTAAATCCTTCACCAGCTTCATCAACCTTCTCTGGACACTTCAATGTCCTTCTTGTAGTGAGGAGCCCAGAACTAAATGCAATAGTTGAGGTGTGGCCTCACCAGTGCCAAATACAGGTGCATGATCACTTCTCTACTCCTGCTAATCACACTACTAATGTGAGCCAAGATACTGTTGTTGTTCTTGGCCACCTGAGGACACTGCTGGCTCACATTCAACCAGCTGTCAACTAACACCTCCAGATCTTTTTCTGACATGCAGTTTTCCACGACTTATCTCCAAGCTTGTAGCTTTCCATGGGATTGTTGTGACCCAACTGCTGGAGCCAGCACTTGGTGTTGCCGAAGCTCATACAATTGGCCTCGACCCATCAATCCAGCTTGTCCAGATCATCCTTACCTTCAAGAAGATCAACACAACTGCCTAACTTGCTGTTGTCCCCTAACTTACTGACCAGTTAATGAAAAAAAATGGTTGATTTTTGAACAGGTTTAGGAGTTGTTTCTTTAAAAAAAAAAAAGATAATTTGTTTTACAATGAGGAGGGAACAGGTTGCCCAGTGATGCTATGGATGCTCCACCACAAGAAATGTTCAAAGTTAGGATGCACAGAGCTTTGGGCAAGGTGATCTGGTAAAAAATGTTCCTGACCACAGCACAGAGTGTGGACTAGATCATTAAATTACTCAACTCTAGTAATATTTTTAAAAAGCCCAACACACAGGAGAAAACCATCTCCTGTTTTTTTTTTTTTATTATTTGTCTACTGTACTGGAAGAGTCAACTAGCTGTACAATTTTTATTGTCACTAATGAATAATATTTCATTTTCTAATTTTGAGCACTTTAAAGAATATTAGTTTATTTCCTAAATGTAAATCTAAGCTAAAATTGTATTAACAACTCTGACTTTTCTTATTTGTACTAGGATTTTGCTTTGCTGACCCTCTGCAGGAAATCAGGCTCAGGAAATCTAATGTAAAAGAAAAACACACCTCCAAATAATTGCCAGAAACTGCATTATGTATTGGCAAAGTACCATCCAGACTTCTGCTGTTAATATCAGCACCAGCTTTCAGCAATTCTACGATAATTTCAGTAAATCCCCTACTGGAAGCTTCATGAAGAGCTGTCCAACCTAATAAAAGCAAAATGACACATATAACATACATCTGATTTGGAAAGAGCCACACAGACCACTAATTAGTCATGACAGATTTTTCTGCATTTGCTGTACTGTACGCATTGACTACTATCTTTAAGATAAAGCTTATACAAACATCTTGAAATGCCAAGATACATTATCTCCACCTTATTTACCTAGAAGAAAAGTATATGCACTGTTAAGCAGAGAAACACTATTTTACTTTTATAGTATACTACTAAAAACAATAAAAGAAACAGAACAGTAGAACAGAAACACCCTATAAACTCATAGTACAGTATCTAATCATAGTGGCATTTTAAAATATCAAGTCTGCCTGGCATCCAGGACAGAATATCATCCATTCTGAAACTATAAAAGCAAAGAAGTGTTAGGCATTATGTAGAAACAAAGCAAAAAAGACTCTTGCAATGAAATATCCTCATTTTCCAAGGAAATTATATTTCTGTGAATGTGCTTTGTATGTGTATATGTTGATGTGTGTACATACACATGTATACATGTGGGAGCATTGATTCTCCTGGCAAACTTAACTCCACTTTTTGTACATATCTGAAAATGTGCTCTTCAGCAGAACACAACTTGATTAGTGTCTCTGCTGAGAAAAAAGATTGCATTTGCTCCATGCTGAGACAAGAAATACAGATACACAGAATGTGGTTGCACTCATTAAATGAATTCCTTTCCTCCTCAAACTTATTCATAAATCAAGAACCTAAATTCACACAAATTATATTAACCCATATATAAATTATATAAAATTGTGCCATAAGACAGTAATTTTCAAACCTGTAAAGTCCGGTTCATTGACACAAATTCCACATGATACTAGACTTTTCACCAAAGACAAATCTCCTCTCATAGCAGCAACATGCAGCTGAGTTTGTCCTTTTCCATTTCTCTTATTTTTCATCCCTGTTCCAGCTCTTGTGTTAGAGGTACCAGGTAAAATTACAGCTTGTTTTCTGGTAGATAGAGAGCGTTCTAAACAGATATTGGGTGTTCATTAGGAACCACAACAAATGTTTTGTTATGAACGAATTTTTAAGCTTCGTAATTCATTTGAATTAGTGTAAATGTGTGGAATACTATTGCCTTAATTATTCAGTAACATTAATTGTTAACATCAAATTGTAAGAAAGTACTGCATAACAGCTTAGTCAACATAAAGATCCTTTGCAAAAGAATTTACAGTTCAAATCTTGACAACTCAAGGGTACAGTTAATTACGGCTCAACAAAAAAGGTAACAAGACTTAACCATAATCTCTTTTCCAGTCCTAATTCTGTATCAGGAAATAGGTAAATTTCTGTACAAGGAAGTTTTACAGCTGTGATGTGAAAAAAGTCCTGTAGAGTGATTACAAGACTTTGTCTATTGACACAGCTGAACTGCATGCCAGTTAAAACTGTGCGCAGGATTGAATCCATAATTATAAATAAACTTGAGTTAATCCTTCTCTTACTAGATCTGAAAACAAACAACATCCACTTAAAATTTATCACAGGTCCTACTTCTGACACTTCAGAGAGCAGATACATAAAATTGTAAGAGATATAAAGAAAAAAGGAGTACAGATTCTGCAATCCACTCCCCAAAACTGCTACCCAAAGATAGGGTGTCTAATCTTCAAAAGCTCTGCATGTGAGTTTATTTTTAACTCCTGTTCTTGCTGTTACAATACCATGAGGTATTTTCAAAAGTTCACTGTGTTTATCCTCTGATTTCACAAAAATTTGTATGTCATTCAAAAACCCAAAATGTTGAGGTTTTAAAGAAGCATTTGTCAACCCTTATCCATGTTGTTTTTTAATTATCCCTAAGAAAAATTAATTGCTGCATCCTCATCACATCAAATAAGTTGTTGTCTTAAATATTTTCAGTTATGATTCCTCACTACTACCAAACATCTCGCATGTTTGCAAGCCGTTCTTCAGACTTCTCCTGATTTTTGGAAAATCTGCTTTTCCAAGGTTTCCTTTAAGTTAATCTTAAAGGATTAAGAGGTTGTAATTACTGAGTTTGTAATCTTGCTGTTTGGCAGAATATGAAAAACATACTGCAGTAAATTAAATTAAAGCCAATCATGCAGTGAGAATGTAACTAAATCTATAGTTATAGAATACTAACTTAAATCTATAGTTTGCTCAGGCACAGCTGCAGCCAAACTATGACAGCACAGAGTACACTGTGGGCTACCCTATCCTATAAGAAAGCACTCACTCAGACTGCTCTTTTGCATCGAGGGTACTTGGTCCACACCATACTGGCAACCAGAAGAGATAAACTCCTTTTTTTAACTGAAAACTGAAAATGTAGAGCACACAAGAGAGGTCATGTTATTGAAAGACTCTTCCGATCCGAGACCTACTTTTTGGTAAGATAATATATTGTGGTTTGTCTAAAAGCTTCGGGGTCTGAACTCCCAAAGCACTCATCTGCTTTCTCATTGTTTTCCTTCTCATTCATGAAAGCATATCCTAGAGACTCTTTAGAGACACAGGAGAGGAAAAAAAAAAAAGACACACAACAGCCCATTAAGCTAATGACTGTGAGCAATACTGGATGCATGTGAAGAGAAATAATTGCAAAGTTTTCCAGAGAAGCTGCCAAGCACAACAGTTTTTCTTGATGGTGGTTAGGAAATACTTGTGAACGCATAATAGGATATTGGTATGTGAATCACAAAATACTGGTTCTCTGTGGAACGTGTTGCCTGGTGAGTGATGAGCAGGAAAGATCAAGAACTTAGCAAACACAAAACCCAGTCAGCACATACAGGAAGATAAAATGCAGGATTACAGAAACCAGAAATCAGACTAGATGAGGCTGTAACACCTCAACAACTTCAAGAATATACTGCTTCAAAAAGACAATTGGATATTTCAACACTGGTCTGTGAGTAATTTCTTGAACAGATTAAACTGCAAGAAAAGAAGCAAGCTCTTTGTACCTTCCTTCTGTATAAGCATAATAGGAACATTAGTCTAGGAAGTGACTGTAGATGAAAGCAATCCTGCATCATTTAGGAATTAAAGATTTTTACTCAGTAACAGAAAAGTATAAGGAAGACCTTTGGGAAACAAAAACAACATTACAAAATCCAGTTAATTAAGAAAAGGCACAAGACAGAAAAAAATCTGAAAACCTCACAAATCAGAAAATACAATTCCATTCTTCCACTTTTTTGTCCCAGTCTCTAAAGCAATTAAAGCCTTCAACTACACAAAGGGCTGTACTTCCTTACATCACCTTTACAACAGCAGCATTCTCCTGGGATGAAAATAATTACATTTTAACCAAATTATATATAATCTGAATAATCTCTTTTGGTTGAAAAAATAATCTGTGAAACGCTATTTCAGAGGAGACCAAAAGACCTGCTGGAAGGGAGGAAGATGCTGCAGAAAGATCTGGACAGGCTGGGTCAATGGGCAGAGGCCAGTGGGATGAGGTTTAACAAGGCCAAGTGTAGGTGCTACATTTTGGCCACAATAACCCCGTGCAGCTACAGATGGGTGGATGAGTGGCTGGAGAGCTGCCTGGTAGAAAGGGACCTGGTTGACAGCCAGCTGAACATGAACCAGCAGTGTGCCCAGATGGCACAAAAGGCCAACAGTATCCTGACTAGTATCAGGAATAGCGTGGCTAGCAAGACTAGGAATGTAATTCTTCCCATGTACTTGGCACTGGTGAGGCCTCATCTCAAGTACTGGGGGTAGTTCTGGGCCTTTCACTTCAAGAAAGATGTTGAGGTGCTGGAGTAGGTCCAGAGAAGAGCAACGAGGCTGGTGAAGGGACTGGAAGGATAGTCTTATGAGAAGCTGAAGGAGCTGGTGCTATTTAGCTTGGAAAAGAGGAAGCTCAGGGGGGATTTCATCACTCTCTATAACTATCTGAAGGGAAGCTGTAGTCAGGTAGGGGTTGGGCTTTTCTCCCCAACTACTAGTGATAGGATGAGAGGGCAGGGCCTGAAGCTGTGCCGAAGGAGATTTAGGTTGGATATTAGGAAGCACTTCCCCAAGAAAAGTGTGATCAGTCATTGGAATGAACAGCACAGGGAAGTGGTGGAGTCACCATCCCTGGAAGCATTTAAGGAAAGACTGGATGTGGCAATTAGTGCCATGGTCTAGGTGACGGTGATGATGCTAGGTCATACGCTAGACTTGATAATCATAGAGGTCTTTTTCAGCCTTGGTAATTCTGTGAAGATAAGACATGTTTGGAATAGCTCAATACACACAAGGCAAAAAATATATAGGAAAAAATTCCAAAATGTATTAATGCACATAGACATTATTATAAAGACTGAACAGAAACACAGGAGCTATGAAAAACTACAACTGCAGGGAAAGAAACGGTTTCTATGTTCAATGGTTATTCATCCAATAATTAGTAGTGAATACTGACATGTATAAGATATGCTACAGACTTTTTTCCCAGAATGAAAAGGCATTCCTAGAACAGGAGAAGTCAATCTTGTGACACAAGAACTAAGTACTGACTCTGCCAAATACTGGAAGGCAGTATGTAGCAAGAAAGACCTACCCCTTTCTTTTTCCCTTCAGTTTCCAGAAGAAATAACTGACTTGCAGTACAGAAAGTCGAGAGCAGAAACAAGATGGTTTGAAAACCACCTGAGACAGGAACAGGAAACAGTATTCTGTTCATGTCAAGGCAGAAGACAGTAAGAAGACTGTGACTATCAAAGAGAAAAGGGTTAGCAGGTATTTCACAGTCTCCTGAATGTGGCGAGTTTTTTTGTCATGTTTTACATGACATTGTGGAGACTGGCTCATGTTATGAGTTCATTTCTGATCCCTTGACATGGTATTACAGCTTAGGGAATCAGCCAGATTCCAGCACATGACCAGCAGGAGAACCAGTGGATATCCCTTCTCCACGGCACTATAAATAGCACGTGGGAGGACTGAACCTCCTCTTTCTGCCCTGAGCCATGCTGCAGTCAGCTGGCACTATGGATCTACCATTTTCCTCCTGCCACATGGACATGGTGAAAAGATAATCCCTCTCTATCATTTTCCCTGATGGCTTCTAACTCTCCTTTCTAGCATTTCTCTTTGTTTTTCCCTCATTCCTGATTCAGTCTTCATATCTTTTCATCCCCATACCCGGTTTTTAGCTTTCTTTTTCCCTTCTTCCTTTCCACTAACCATTGTAACTACTGCCATTTGCAAAGTCAGGGGGGAACCTTTCTCTGGGTGGTTTTTTCTTTTCCCTGTAGCTGATTTTCCTAATCACCTACAGTGGTAGAAAGTGCAGCAAATTCTTCTGCTAGGTTTCTGTGCAGTGTCATTTCTGCAGTGGGGGAGGGGCACATCCACTTAGAGGTGTTCTTTCCTTCACCTTTTTCTAACTGTTTCTTGTTCTTTGTTAACAAAACTTGTTAATTTTCTTTACCATAACACTGTCCTTGGTTTTATGGTGTTTTGAAGACCCTGGGAAATAAAAAACCAGGGTAACTCCTTAAATTCAACTTACAAGAATACTTGAGTATTCTGAGGTGTCCAAAGAGAAGGAGGGTACTAAGAAAACAACAGAAAGAGGTAAACAAATGTGTATGTTGATAGTATGTGTGCTGTGTATATGTAATGTCCACATTGTGTGAGCATGCATAAGTGGACATACACATTTGTTATAGGTATCATTTTAAGTATACACAGTTATGTACACTAGTTTTAAAAGCATTTAATGGATGTAAGTGCATGAATGCCACTGATTTTGAAAATATGTATGATGCTTTGAATGCTAGCATTCATTTACATCCTTATCAAAGAAACTAATGTTTGATCAATAGATCCCAGTAACACATAACTACAGTCCAAGGAAAAAACCTGGTATTTTCTTGTTGCACAAACTTGGAAAAAACAAATCAAATATAACATCCACAAATACACATGCCTCACACATATCTCTATAAACCTATTAAATAACTACCCTTCCTATATATGTATATACAAAGCACACGTTTACTCTGACACAGCAGCTGTTTGAAAGGCAAAGTTTCAAAGAGCTGGAAACAATTCCAAATAAGGCACACCCTGAAGAAAAAAATGTCAGCAGAAAAATATGAATAATAGCTAGGAAGTATGTGACAACATATACCACACTCAAGATGAAAAGCTGTGCCAATTCATAAGCTAAGCTGGTTGAGGAAAGGAATTAGCAACAGTAAATAAGAAATGAAAAAATGGGAAGTGAATAGTAGCAAATATACATAAGAAGCTGTAGAGAAGTGCTGTGGAAGACAAAATAAAACAAGAAGAAAGTCACAAGAACTAAGGTGTTAAGATGGCTGTACTTTTTGTCTATCAAAATCAGAAAAAATAATATTGAAACTCTTAACCACTAGAGAGAAATTACAGAATTGTCTAAGATAATCAGAGTTGACAAATACTCTATTCCATATCAAGGCAAAGCAACAAATTTCTGTCATCTAATTGTGAAATGTGTTCATCTGATTCGTGTCACTATGAAACAATGCTAGGATCGCATGATGAAATGTGACCTTCTGTCTTACATGCCCTTGTATAACCACAAGCCTAAAAATGTATATAGTTCCTGTATTTTGAAAAGATTAACAGACAATTTGTTCTATGTATCGACAATTTGTTCTATGTATCGACAATTTGTTCTATGTATTTGTTAAAAGGGGAAGTGTCTGTTATGTTTTGTTGTTGTGCTTGCTTAAGTTTTATTACTATACAAGATGTCTGCTACTGCACATGAGCAATAAGGTGTTTAGTTCAAGGTACACTGCATAGAAGACTCTTTGACTATTGAAGAAAGTTTGAGAAGTTTCTGCAAGAACTACTGCGCATGCACCACCTGGAGGTGGAGCGTTCTTGAAAAACACACCTCTAACGAATATGCAATTAATGATAGGTTATATAAGAAACTGCCTTGTTCTTTATGGTGTGCGTCTCGGCAGGGCAGAGACCCCCGGCGTACCCAGCTCTGTTTTTGCTTGCTTTTATTCACTTAATAAATTGTAAATTTTGGTTCAAACCCTGTTTGAGGCTAAATCATTTATCACATAATGACACAATTCATTTCAACACAAGGTAGGGAGAATTCCAAATGATATGAGGATACAAGTTTTAGGATCAGTGATCCAGATATATCACATCTAAAAGCTGTATGTGCAAGCATGAGATAATACAGCTATCTGAGAACACTTGATTCTTATTCTCATAAGTAGGTTTGCTTCTACCCTACAGCTGAATACCAAACGTACCAGTACAATCAGAGCCTATGCTGACTTGTGCCTGATGAGGATACAGTCTATAAAATGTAAGTGGGTATATAATATGTCAAATATGTGAAGAGTTAGGCTTTTTTTCCTCAGATCTGTGATACACAAAATAGTTAACTGAGAACCAATTTAGTGTTAAATTATTGTTTATATAGTTAACTAAGGACTTAAAGTTACTCTAAGCTCTCTGTTATGATCCTGTATCTCATCAACCACGATGCTGAAAGACTGATGAATGTAACACAAATGAAACAGAGTATGTATATGCATTCTGTAAATTGGAGTACATAAGTTCTCTATATTTTTGAGTATTTGGAACTCAGCAGAGTACTTTCTCAACATGTGATACATTTTTTTCTAAACCTTCCCTGATTCATTACTAAAAGCCTACTTCATGTATATCTGGAAAAAAACCTGCACTGTTTTAATAAAATATCATTAACTTGTCACCTGATTTCTTGGATGTTGGCTGTTCTGATGCTTGACTGAACTGTGATTGATTAGATGAAAGCTTGTTTTTGCTGCTACTGGAACATGAGGCTGGCTTTTGGCTTGATTCTTGAGGGTGTAATCTCACTCTTTTAGTTTCACCTTCTCTTTTAGTAAACAGTGAAAGCGGGTTGGGTTTTGTATTTATTTCTCCATTTTTTTCAGTGCCATCTTTTCCACTTATTCCAGCAAATGCTCCTTCATCTACTGGTTTAACAAAACAACTTATGAATATCTATGGTATAATACTCAGCAATTTCAGAAATTACAACTGATACTAAATGACTTTAAAAATGAATAGGTCAAAAATGCATGCAATAACTCAATTTTAAAAATACTTCAACATAATATCAACAGTGTATTCACTGTTCACCGTATGTTAATGTACTGAGATTGAATCTAACACAATTAAAAGATTCTTTTTTAAGAGTATTACCCTTATTGATTCTTAGGTGTTAAGAAAAAAAAAGGTACTTCCGAATTTCATCTGATTACTGTAATGACCACTGCAGTCACATTTTTGGTAAATACAATGGGGACATGGATATGAAACAGCCCCCCAAAATACAAAGCAAAAATTACTAACTAGTTAATCTGGCATAGTGGACTGTACCACAGCACATTCCATGAGTCTGCTACTTATGGCAAAATACATTATCTAGAGACCAACAGCTGGATTCTTAATTAAAAGAGAGAATACTTACAAAAAACTACTAAAAATATTTTTTGCAAACAAAATACAGCACCTGTTTTCTGGAAGGTTTCTTTCTGCACATTTTCCACAATCTGAAATGAGAAAGGAGATGGCAGTAAATCAAAATGCAAATCTGTTTTTGATTTGGTCTCCTGAATATCCTCTCTTTGTCTAATCTGAAGTGTGTCCTCTTCAAGGATCTGTAAAGCCATAGACTTCTAAACTGCTAGTGTTTTCAGTTTCAGTGTGTCATCTTTCAATAGTTTAGTCTGCATTAAGCAGGATCCTCCTTTCTCTGATTGTGGAGCCTTCTGTTCAGTGGTGCTTGGTGCACCACTAGTAGAATCATGACTTCTGGAAACACTTGCTCCACTAGTAGCTGCTAAAAACTTGTGTGCTAGCGGTGTTTCTGCATTTAAGTCTGTTCAGTGCAGCTTGCTAGATCTGTAGATATATAAGTATAATCCTTTTGCACCTCATTTACAATAGTCTCTTGGGATAGATCTGTACTGTCTGAACACATAAGACTTGCATATACTGAGATGCAACAACTGTCACTAGAAACAGCAACATTGTGGCCCATTTCATTAGGACATGCCCCCCCGGCATAAAGCCCAATTTTAGCTTACGAAGCTAAGCAGGGTTGGGCCTGGTTTGTACTTGGATGGGAGACAGTCTGGGTACACCAGGTGCTGTAGGGTTACCCTGCTCTGGCAGAGGAGGTTAGACTTAGATGATCTTTCAAGGTCCCTTCCAACCTGTAACACTCTGTGATTAGGTCCAGCATCAGGGAAGTGAGTTTTCTGTAATTTAAATGTTACTTGGTTTTGAGGTTGACCTATACATGTGGTCCATCTAAAATGAGGTATTAGTCCTGAAGAGTTTTACTCTAAGCTATTCTGGTACAAGAACAGCACATCTATTTGTATTTTTTGAACATGGGTTTTTTCATTATTCAGTTTTCAGCCTTCAGAATCCTGAATAGCTTTATCTTTTGTATATTTCATTATATCTGTTTTTCTTGTTTGCTCATTTTTAGCACAATTTCCTTTGATGCTTTAGTACTATCACGTTGAACTATGCCATCTGCATTCAATTCTGTCTACAAAACAGGCCATACACGTCGTTTAACTTTCTGATGAAGTGCTTCATTATATACTAAGATAAATCAGTGCTATCATAAAATGAACTGATTTTCTCTGCCTGTGCAGCTTTTTAAGACAGTAGGTCAAAGATGTTAATGAACTAAGAAGTATGTGCATACAAGTGCAATAATTAATGAGTGAAATCAAATGATAAATATTACTGAAGCACTTTAGATTGTTATTAACTTATGAAAGCTGAAGTAGATTTTAAATTAATACTCTTTGTTTAAAGAACTAAAACTATATTGCTTCTGTGGGCATATAGCAGAGCTACAGTTTCACATTCCAGCAAACATGTCTGCAGTGATTGTAAGAAATTACAAAGATATGGAAATACAGAAAAACCATATGGAATGAACTCATGGCAATCTCATGAAACTACTATAAAGCCCAATGACTAACTACCATTACCCCATTGATTACCTAGGGGTATCTGGAGATAGAATGAGAACTCAAATGCTGCAACAACTCAGACAACTACTTACACCAGAAGTTACACAGACACAGTAAAAGGCTTTCCTAATTACATGTTTAAAACATCCTCCACTTGGAGAATATCCTTCAATCAATCAACTGATGTTTTAAAGTGCAATCTAAGACTACGCACCATGGATGCTGTTACAGGGTAACATTACTAAGGACACTGCAGTCTGCACTCCTGTGCATAACAAGGGCAGTTATTGTAACCGCATAAAGCTTTAGGAAGCAAAAATGAAGTGCCTGTTCACACTGCATTGCATGTTTCACGTATTTCCAGTTCTTGTTTAAAGGGCAGAAAATGAGAGCAGGAGAACACAGATACTGATGCCAAAAGCTGTTTTTCTTATATGCAAAACTCAAGTCATTGATCATGGTGTCATGACTCTATGTGAGCCACTAGCTCCTGAATCTGAGCTCACACAGCTTAACTGTACAAGCCCTGTGCAAGTCAGTTGCTCCTTAAACCTTTCCTATAAAAACCCATCTACTACATGGATACAAGAAGCAGCTATCCTAGTACCACAGCCAGGAAACATCCTGAAGTTTCAGTGAGGTTTCTGCAAGCACAAGGAGGCACTGATGATACCATGATTCTTGTAAGTAATCTCCAAAACTTGCAAAAGCTCAGAAAGAACCCCTGTTCTTGAGAGGCAGGTAATCTTCTCTGTCTTGTAATTTTTGTCCCTGCAGCTTATCCCAGCAATAGATCAACAATGGCTTGACAAACAGTTGGCAATAACATAGAATATAACTTTCTCAGTCCCTGCTGGGTATGAAGAATCTAGAACATTATGGCTGTTTTGAAACACATTTCAGAAATAGTAATCTGCTCTAGTTTACTGACAACTGTTAGCAAGTCTTTAACATAAATTCATCATCAAATTACCACATTACTATCAGGACTCATTGTAAAGACATACCTGGTGCAAGCTGATACCCTCTGCACTTTGTGTACATAATATATTCGTTGAATCGTGTCCATCTGAAATGAAAATGAAAGACAGAATGAAACCAGAACTAAAATATTTGCATATATAACATCTTGTATCCACAATCCTGTGTGTAGTAGTACTTACCACATTCAGATATCCAGAAAAGTATCAGGCTATAAGGGCTTTATTAAAATCTAAAATTTATCAATATATATTATACATATTTAAATCTTGGAGTCTGATCTTTTTTCACAGAATCACACAGAATCACAGTATGTTAGGGATTGGAAGGGACATCAAAAAGTTCATCCAGCCCAATCACCCTGCCACAGCAGGATCATCTAGATCAAGTCACACAGGAACATGTCAGGCCAGTTTTAAATGTCTCCAGAGACGGAGACTCCACAACAATGCTGGGCAGCCCATTACAGTGCTCTGCCACCCTCACTGTAATGAAGTTTCTTCTCATATTCATGTGGAACCTCCTATGTTCAGCTAACACCCATTGTCTCTTGTCCTATCACTGGATGTCACTGAGAAGAGCCTGGACTCATCCTCCTGACACCTGCTCTTTACATATTATAAATATGAATAAGGTCACCCCTCAGTCTTCTTTTTTCCAAGTTAAAGAGACCCAGCTCCCGCATAAGGGAGACTTTCCTCAGAAGGGAGATGTTCCACTCTTTTTTGCAGCTATTATCTTGTGCTAATCAGGACAAGTAAGAGAGTAAAATATGGCATTATGTTTCCGAATTATTTTTAAGATTAGTGACCTGATTTTTGCAACTTAGAGAAGCTACATTTAGTAACTTCTAACAGACTTCCCTTATCCTCAGGTGACCCTTCTGAAACCACTGATAGGTGGGACGATGGCCTAACACATATCTTTCCCTATATAGCATATAATGACAGGGAAAGGGATCAAATACTTAAATTCAAGTCATTGGTATAAAAGCTGACAGGGAAGTTCCCTAGCACCAGCACAGTACCTTGCTGGTGGTTTGCTTTAGTTCTAGCTATCCTCTGTACTGACAAAACAGCATAAAGAAAGTACAGCAGCAACCAAGACCTTACCCTATATATTAATAAACATGCAAATCCATGCACCTCTACACATTTAGTTTTTGCTAGTATGTTCTAAAACCTAGATTAACTACACTACGTCAAAGAAAACAGCTCATCACTCTGTGTTATTTGGTATTGCAACACAAACCCAAAGATTCACAGAAAGTCTCTGCTGGAACCAGTCTTACACCTAACAGACATTGGCAGCATGGCAACTGAGCACTGATTAAGCCAAATCCTCAGCTAAATCCTAATTTTGAATGTATTTTTAACACTTCCATATTTGTAAGGTTTAGAACATCTAGACCACCTTTGATGGCTGCAGCCTAATGTCTAATCATGATACTTCTCACACACAGCAGTACTTCTCAGCTCAACCTCTTATAGTATCATTAACACTGGTTTCACTGACTCTTGAAGTTAGTAACTCCTGCCTTCTCCTACTGCCCTGACTCTACACACACAAGAATCACAGAATGTTTGGGGTTGGAAGGGACCTTAAGGTGGTATAGTCCATCTAGTCCAATCCCCTGCAGTCAATAGGGACATCCTCAACTGCATCAGGTTGCTCAGAGCTTCATCCAACTTGACCTTGAATGTTTCAGGGTTATCAGTATAAGTCTCTCTTACCTGATACTGAATCTCTTCTGTATTTTGCTATATATCTTTTCAGAAGTTTCCTCATAGATGGGTCAGAAGCTTCTTCTAATGCACATTTTCCCATTTCATCTTTTAATAAGGGATCAGCACCATACCAAAGTAATAACTCAGCCATCTAGAAAAATACGTTTTTCAGATTGTTAGTTCTCCATCAGTATTTTCCATACTCCTTCCTTACACACATTTCTCTCTCTTGTACCTGACAACATAAGCAACTAAAATTAATTATAAGGCCTGTGACAAACAATCCCTTTCTTTCTACTTAAATATATACCCCAAGCATTCCTCTAGATACATCACCATCCTATAATCTTATTTTCATTTTTATGAATATGTTCCTTTAGTTAACCTAATGTAATTAAGCCAAGGTCTCCAAAATATTGTGTAGGATTCTTTCCCACATAGCTCTTAATTGGTGGAAAATAGCAGATGTTTTTAGGGTACTAGTCAGCTTATCTATTTAGGACATGTACTTCAGGAGAAAATGAATTGTGCTAAGGTTTGTCTGTTGTAATTCATGAGAGATTCACAACATATATCTGGTCATCAGATGAAACCCACTCAAATGGTCTGACCAACATTATGATTTCCGTACAAACACAAAGCCTAATGCTGCTGATATTCAATAAATTGTCCCTCTTGCAAAATACTTTTTAAAACACAGAGTTCTTTGAAGAAAACTCTTGTAAGACATGGTAAATTTACATAATTATAATTTCTTTTCCATGGGCAACCCCACAATCCTATTCCAACACTAAAGTAATTTTAGTCATACCTCTGCCTTCACCTCTTTAGCATTTGTTATCATTTTGGACAGAGCTTGACTTACAGCTTTCACCCATGGGCTTAAAGTCCCTCACAACTTTTAACCAGATAGCTACAGAGAAAATTGCTAGTGAAGTTTTCTCAAATATACGTTCATTCTCAGTTACACACAGATTCTCACAACAGCTGAGAAAATTAAAGAAAGAGTTAAATGCACAGCAAAATCCTTCTTGGGCTTCACAAGTTTTGAGTATATGGATTTTTCAATAAGCAATGTTGAGTACTCTTTTTCCTTAATAAAATCTTTAGCTACACATCACACTTCAATGCTGGCACCCTAAAGAGTACTATTACAGAATCACAGAATGTGAGGGATTGGAAGGGAACTCGAAAGATCATCTAGCCCAATCCCCCCTCCACATCAGGATCACCTAGACCAAGTCACACAAGAACACATCCAGGTGGGTATTAAAAGGCTCCAGAGAAGGAGACTCCACAACACCCTTGGGCAGCCTGTTTCAGTGCTCTGTCACCCTCACTGTGAAGAAGCTACTTCTCACATTCATATGGAACCTTTGTATTCCACCTTACACTCATTGCCCCTTGTCTCATAAAGAAGAGCTAGCTCCATCCTCCCGACAGCCACCCTTCACATATGAGGTGACCCTTCACATTAATGAAGTCACCCCTCAGTCTCCTCCAATTAAAGAGACCCAGCTCCTTCAGCCTTTCCTCATAAGGGAGGTGTTCTACTTCCTTCATCATCCTTGTTGCTCTGCACTGACTCTCTCCAGCAGCTCTGTGTCCTTGAACTGAGGGGCCCAGAACTGGACACAATACTCCAGATGTGGTCTCACTAGGGCTGAGTAGAGGGGGAGAAGAACCTCTCTCAATCTGCCTCAGGATGCTGTTGGCCCTCTTGGCCACAATGGCACATTGCTGGCTCATGGTCATCCTGCTGACCACCAAGGGCCCTAAGTCCCTTTCTCCTACACTGCTCCCCAACAGTTCAGTCCCCAACCTATACTAGTACCTGGGGCTCTTCTTAACTAGATGCAAGACTTTATGCTTACCCTTGTCATAGTTCATTAAATTTCTCTCTGCCCAGCTCTCCGGCCAGTCCAGGTCTCGCTGAATGGCAGCACAGCCTGCTGGGGTGTCAGCAACACCACCCAGCTTTGTGTCATCAGCAGACTTGCTGACAGTGCTCCCTAATCCCTCACCCAAGTCATCAATGAATAGATTGAACAGGACTGGTAACATTTCTATTTGTACCATAATGCTGTACAAGATTCGGTTGTTGTGTTACATGCTTTATAGATTAAACTTGCACACGTTTTGTTGTGTGTGTATATATTTATACAGCAGTATATTTGTGTATATACTACCATTCATAACTGCTCCCTCAAGTCCATGGTCCTTGGAGCTATAAAAGCACAGGGTTGGAAGGGATCTCCAAAGGTCACTAGTCCAACTCCCCTGCAACAAGCAGAGACATCACTCACTGGACCAGACTGCCCAGAGCCCCATCAAGCCTGACCTTGAATGTCTCCAGGAATGGGGCCTCCACCACCTCTCTAGGCAACCTGTTCCAGGGATCCACCACTCTCAGATTAAAGAACTTTTTCCTGATGTCTAACCTAAATCTACCCTTCTCCAGCTTAAAACCATTGCTTCTCATCCTACCATTCCCTGCTCTATTGAATAGTTCTTCTCCAGCCTTCTTATAGGCCCCTTTGAGGTAGGTTGCTATAATGTCCCCCCAGACCCTCCTCCTGTTAAGGCTGAACAACCCAAACTCTCTCAGCCTGTCCTTGTAAGAGAGGTCGTCCTCCCTTATGATCACTTTTGTGGCTCTCCTCTGAACATGCTCCACAGGTCTTCATCTTTCTTGTGCTGGGGGCTCTGGAGCTGGATGCAGTACTCCAAGTGAGATCTCAAGGGCAGAGTATACTAGGCTAAGGTGCAGCAGGCATATTTTGGGGAAACTGGTAGAAAAAAATAAACCAGTTGAATAAATAGGTGCAAACAGACCCATATGACATACCTAGTTGATACAGTCCCTTCAGAGAGCATCTGACATTGGCTTTTAAGGGAGCAAAGGTTGCATGGGATAAGAGTGAAGGTCTTTGTATGAATAAGTGATGATTAAAAGACAAGAAATCCACAGACAGGAATAAATAGCCTTTTTTAAAGTGGAGGAAAATCACCATCTGGATCTCAGAGACTTGTGGTAGAGCCTGCACTGTGTAGTACATTCCCACACTGTGTGAGAAAGTCCTACTACTGAAGTAGCAATTTACTGACGATGCTATTCTGCTTTTTTATCCTGGAAGTAGTGACAGTGTGGGAAGTGTTGCCATGAGGAACTGCTGAGGCAGATTCAGAAGAGGATTAGGCAAAGTCAGGATCAATACGTTCATAAATCAGGTATTGACAGTGCAATGAAGTGGCATCACTTGTTTTCCCTTTTGGAGACAGAACACCAAACTAGGCAGACTATTTTCCTGACTAAGTAGAGAATGTATTGAATTCCATGTACACAAACTTTTTCAGGGCTGTGAAGATGCAGCCTAAAGATGAAAACTGCAGAATCACTGGGAGACTGATAATTGTGATCCTCATGAAAATAAGAAGCCTAACTTTGCAAATGGTGATGGCCCCTGAACTAAATATTATTACTCAGGAGCGAGATCTTGGGGTTATAACAGAAAGTGCTATGGAAACGTGCACTGAAGACCCAGTAGCACTGCACAAACTGCCAGATTATGTTTTGGGAAGTGCATGACAGGAGCCATCATTGTACCATCGCCTACATTTAGAGAGCATCTGCATTTTGAATACTTTAGTAGATCTCCATCTTGAAAAGGAGGTGAAATAACTGAAAAGGAAAACACCAAAGGCTAACAGGGACAATCAAATGTACAGAATAACTTCTAAATAACAAATTAGTAAAAGGCTGGGACCCTTCTGCCTGGGAAGGAGAAGCAGTATTGAAGGTCTATGAAGCAACACATGGTGCAAAAAGGGAAAACCACTGTCTCATACAGGAGGGAGGAGTACAAGTTGAATAACAAACAGATAATTCAAAATAAACAAAGATGTGATGCTCCTTTCCACAGGATGTTATGGCTGCTAAGACCTTAGATGGACTCATAAAGCACTTGGAAAACTGTTTCCCTAAGTTTACTTATCAAAGGCTGCCAGTTACAATGATGAAAGATCTGGTTCCTCAAGTCACTGAGCCAAAATTGATTTGTGCTTCAGAGTATATATCAGGGAAGCACGGTTGGGCTCTTCAGGCATGACCCCTAATGATCCTTCCTGCTGGTTCCTGCCCAAAGGTTTCAGTGCAAACCCAGGGACAGTCCAGCCTTAGCAAAGACGTGCAGACCACACCTGTGGCCGTTGGTCTTTGCTTGACACACTCCATGCAGTTGTGGCCCCCATGCATGACATTCTTCATAAAATCTTCAGCATCCAATGTGCCTCATGATGTGTGAGGAACACGGTGCACTGCCATGGCTGGGTCAGGTCAAGACCAGAAAACAGACTTGGCGATGCCCTAGACATTGTCAAAAGGATTCTTGGTACCTCTGCTTCCCAGCTCTTCACCTCCTCCTCAAGGATTCTTGGTACCTCTGCTTCCCAGCTCTTCACCTCCTCCTCCTCTGCTGGACACAGTAAAGGCACAGCCAGCTATCTCCAGATCCTGAGTTAGACAAACTTCTGTTCTTGATCCTTCTATCTAAGCATCACCTTCCCATGTCAACACTACCCACAGTTTATGTTTCACAAGCTCTGTTGTCTATCAAGTTTTCCACTACAGACAAGTAAGAACTAGGGCACATCCCATCAAATGCCTGTGCAGAGCTAATAGCCATTCCCAGTATGACTGTGTTCACTCACCATTTAGAGAGGGAAGAACACATGGAACTGAACATCAAGATACATGTAACATCACATTTAACACTATAAGACGCTCCAGAAGTCAAATGGGCCTTTAGTGCAGGAGATTTGGGTTTAAGATTATATTCCACAGTCCGGGATGCAAAAGCCAATGACTAACATAGTCTAGCTTTATGTTTGTACCAGTAGTGAACTGGTCTCCTTCTTATAGATCTCTGTCTACCATAAACAGATGCTCTGAACAGCCATTATTAGCTCTGTGTTTTTCAATGGTGTTTAGTTTCTTTATAATTGGTGAGAAAACATTTTGTAGATTTGGTCACTGTCTTCTTGTTGGTGCAACTTCAAGAGTCTGAGCAATGAGCTAGACAGACACAGACCACTGTTCCCATGAAATCCTAAATCTTAACAGAAAAGTCCTAGAAAACAGAGTTTGCACTGGTGGTGGCCATTCTGCATCTCTGCTGATGGTGTGGTCCTGTAGCAATAGAGCTCAGGGTAAGGGCACTAGGAAGAGACCCTGCTCTGTGCAGACAAAGCAATCACAGCAAACACACGATGCACATCAGGCATCAGAAACAGCAGAGGAATGGGGTCCTAACATGATGAGCTTGTTGCACTGGGACATGTCCTTAGCAGCAGCACATAATATCTCCGGTACCTGCACTTGCTTCACATCCACACACTAAATACAATTTTTACACTGATACAGGCAGAGCCTGTTCCCCTAACAAAAGCTAATCCATCAAAACCATGTCACAGAATCAAAGAACATTAGGGATTGGAAAGGACCTTGAAAGATCATCTAGTCCAATCCCCCCACCACAGCAGGATGTCTCAGAAGGACAATATTAAATGTTCTATTTTCATCAGACTAGGAAACTCCTTTCAGTGCCATTGTCTCTAGTAGAGGAAAAATCATATTAAACCCACGTTTTATGGTCAAACATTTCAGACTAGTAAAAAAGGGGTAAGGTTTGGGACAGCAACATTTCTTGGAAATAAGATTTTGAGTAGGAGAGTCTCAGAGACAGCTACAGCAATCCACCAGATCAGCACAACTGATCAGCAACTAGGTATGCAAAAAAGATACTGTACATGTTAAAAAATCCTTTTAGAATGAGAAATCTTAACCAAACACTGGGCAGAGACCTTTGGTTTTTTTCAGACTTATTTGTGGTTTTTATTCACTGTTGCTTTCTTGAAGTCATTGCAGAAGTCATTACCACAGAACTTGCTTTCATTTTCTTCTATGAGCATGGTTTCCCTTGCCCCAAGTGAAACAGGATATCCTTCTTTCAGAATTTCTGCCCTACCTTTTGCAATCCCATTCATTTTTATGTGATAAGAGCACATGCATTTAGCAAACCGCTCTGTGGTTAAAGGAATTTTGCAGCTTTCTTAATGCAAAAGGATTAAGCTTTTGTTGAGCTACGAGATTGACTAATGTGGGATACTTGCTGCTTCCCCTTCCTTTGATGTCATATGTTTAAAAGAAGACGAGCAATAATAACTGTTCTTCACTTTCTGTTTTTCTCATTTTGCCATGGCACTGTCTATTAATGAGAGCAAAGTTAAAGAGCCCACAAACCAGCTGGAGGTGCCCCACTGAGTCCCATGGCATTAGGCAGACTGCTCGAGCGTCATCCATGCAAAAAGCAACAGGACCTGCTTTCATCCCGTTAATAACGCAGTGAAGTTTAAAGAATAGGGCAACAAATCACAGAATCACAGAACATTAGGGATTGGAAGGGACCTCGAAAGATCATCTAGACCCATCCCTCTGCCACAGCAGGATCACCTAGACCAAGTCACACAGGAACATGTCCAGGCAGGTTTTAAACATCTCCAGTCTATGCTGTTCTGTCATTGGTAACAAAAACTAGCTAAAACCCATTAATTAATCCGCAAAACCCACTAATTTTGGCAAGGAGCCTTTTCCACTACATGTAACACACACTACAACAAGAATGGTATGCATACTTATTTCTTCATCATTCTGTCCCAAAATGTGAGATTTATTTTGGAAGGAGGCACCAAAGTAGATCTGGGGTCGGAGTGGCTGGAGAGCAGCCAAACAGAAAGGGATCTGGGGGTGCTGATTGATACCCGCCTGAACATGAG